>JASCZW010002663.1:0-50757 GCA_034211315.2 Aedes japonicus
ACAGCGTTGGAATTATAAAAGTAAACGTCTGACACATTTTGCAACGAACAATTATATATCTATTAAAAACGTCCATGAAATAAATTGGATCATCCCTATGTTGTTGAAAAACATCATGTTGATAGTACAAATACAGCTATAGTGTATTTGCACGCATACTTTTGCGATGGTGACGTTTGTATAATACGCTGTGCGTTCACTGCTGGAAACTAAAAAGTAAACAGTAACGTTTCATTCACTTTCGGTTCAAATATTCATAAATCCGTTCGATACTTTTCACGCTATCAACGCGTCTGGTATTAAAAAGAGGTAACACAATTTTTTGCTCCATAAATATCACAGATTAATGAAGAATACTACGAATCTTTAAATTATTTTTTAGGACATGGGGCAAAAAACAGCAGAGATCCGGAAACTGATCGTATCCGACGTAAATCGAAACGTGAGCTATCGTGAAATCGCCGAAAGATATCATATTTCGATTGGCGCAATTTCAAAAATGACGAAAAAATACAGAATTCTGGGAACAGTTGAACGGAAGCCAGGAAGCGGAAGGCAGCGCAAAACGTCCGTTCAGACAGATCGCTGTATTCGTCGTTTGGCTCGATCGGATCCCGACAAATCTTGCAGAGTAATCCGAGAGGAACTCAATCTGGAAGTAACCAGCAGAACTGTGAGCAACCGATTGCGGGAATCAGGACTACAGAGCTTCTTCAAAAAGAAAAAACCATTATTGAGGAAGGTGAACATTAAGAAACGCCTGGATTTTGCAAAAAAGTTTGCAGCTACCCCACCGACTTTTGGAAAAAGGTTGTGTGGACTGACGAGAGCAAATTCGAGTTGAAAAACACCAAACGCCGTCAGCGAACACGTTGTTTGAAGTCAGAGCGCCTGCAACCGAGATTTACTCAAGCAACGGTAAAACATGGAGGAGGATCTCTTCTGGTTTGGGGCTGTTTTTCTTGGAAAAGAGTTGGGAACATTGTCAGGATTGATGGGAAAATGACTGGGAAATCATACCTGAAGATCATAGATGAAAATTTGAAACCGTCACTCAGGAAAATGAACATGAATGGGTTCATTTTCCAACAGGATAATGATCCCAAACATACATCAAAGGTTGCAAAACGGTACTTCCAGACCAAAAAGATGAAAATTCTTGAGTGACCACCACAGTCCCCAGATCTCAACCCTATCGAACATCTGTGGACAATACTGGATGATAAGATCCCCATGGATTCACGCAAAAACCTGAATGATTTCTCTCAGGGTATTCAATCAGCATGGGACGCAATCCCTCAAGATATGCTGCGAAATTTGGTCGAAAGTATGCTCAAGCGACTGATGGCTGTACTCGAGAGTAAAGGCGGACATACAAAATATTGAGATATTTTTTCCATAAGCATTGATTGTTATGAATTTGTTTCTTTTGAATTTTGTTTACTTTTTATTTCCTAAGCTGAAAGCTGTTATTTTCACAAAATGTGATTTCTTGAGAAGCAATGCAATAAATATATAAAATGATGGTATAGAAATGATCTCTTCATTATTCTGTATTGAACACAAACTAACATGCTTTTGTACCCAATTCAATACTGTCATAACCCCATCTATCTTTTGATACGATAGGACCGTTTACTTTTTAATTCCAACACTGTATATTGAAAGAACTCCCTTCCCACGAGAGCCCAACACCGCTCATTAGGTCGCAACTTCTGACAGTTAGGTGCATTCGCCTCTTTCGGTACAACATGGACTCCATTCGCTTTAAGCTTCACCGAACTGCAGCGTTTTTTGCCGCCGCCGCAGCGATATTGCAGCGGAAAAATCGCCACGGTGAGAATCCATGGCGGCTTATGGGAGCGCACAAACCGACGCGATGCGTTTTTAAATCGCGTTGGTTTGTGGGCTCCCATAAACCGCCATGTAATCTCACCACGGCGATTTTTGCCGCGATTTCGCTGCGGCGGTGGTAAAACGCTGCAGTTTAATGAAGCCTTTATCATTCCAAAATTTCGTTGGCGTAATGACAAGATGCCAAATCAGGCCAGAGTAGTGAATGAGCGTCATGGTTGCGTAGGAATGGTAACAATCGCTTCTTTAGGCATTCTTCACGGTATATTTCCTTGTTAACCGTTTCGGTACTGATGAAGCTTTGGCTTGCTCGATCACAGCTGCATATTGCCTGCTAAACCAAATATTTTTTGGAAAACTCGGTCTTTTTCTTCGTCCTGGGATGCTCCTCTAGTAGCACATAAGTTTCATTTTCTATTATCACGCAGGAAAACTTCGTCAAATATTCGCGATACATCTTGCGAGCCTGGGTTTAGGCCGTCACTTTCTGTTTATCATACAGTTTTCAGCTTGAACGACTTCATACCTTGCCGGTGCTTGGAAGTAAGCACGAGCATTGGGTACAATTTTTTATTTTTCAAGCCACAGAACGCACCGAGAGAATGCAATATTTGCTTCACCTTCACGTCCTTCTGGTGGTTCCTGAGATACATTTTTGTTCCGCTCCCAGCATTCATCACTGCCGTTAAACGTGTATCGAAAGATTTAAAAAAGTTATGGAAAGTGCTTGCCGGATTTCCCTCCGTTTAATTCCAAGCTAAAGGAGGCGTAAACAGCGAAATTGTTTGCAATCTTTCATGCGCCATACAACAATATTTGCAATATTTCACAAAACAGGCTGGATTCAGGCGTTATCTGGTTTAAATTTACAAGTAATATCCCATTATTTTCTGCCAAATCTAGCATTCCCTTTATGTGCCTTAGATAACGCAGAAAATTCAATGTTTCGATTTATCTGAATATGTACCTTTGGAACAGACCCACTCCTGTAAACCATTATAACATACGGCCTTTAAACTTTGAATCGAAAAACAACATGAAAATTGACCATGCGCTTTTAGGAATTTTGAGCACTATATTATGACTCATGTTTGTGTCAAAATTGACGCTCGTATATGTCAGTCTCAGGACACAAAAATTTGCCTAATTTTGACGAAATTCTTGTGCTTTAAAGAATGTGATCAATATCTTCTGCCGTTTTTGCCCACAAGAATCAGTCAATGTTTTGACCTGATTTAACTTAATAATAATGGAGGTAGACCTTAGAAACTTAGACTATATTAATAATGATTAGATTTTGGAATTTAATGTTAGTCATCATTCAACATGGTAAGAGTATTAGTGTCTTTCTCGGAAATATCCATTTCTAGAATATCACACTAATAGAAACATAAACCTTATTCTTATCCCAATCAACATCAGCTTAATCTTCCGCAAACATTTTTGCTGCAGGCCAAAAACCCTCGAATTGCCAATTTCCCAGCAGCTTACCGGCCACAATGGTATCGATAAATCGTCATTAACTCTGGCAATGCATACAGGAAACGAATCAACTCGAAAAGATACTCATCCCTCCCATCCAACTTCATACAAAGATCAAGAATACACCCAAAACCTATCAATTTTTCGCGGTTTGTTTTCCTCTTTGCCCGATGGGTACCAATCATACAATTATCGTGATCATACCACAACACGCGGCGCAAAACAGAGTGATCACCGTTTGCTTATTGCCGCAATGTTATACATACTAGGTACACATGTCAGAAAGTTTAGTTCGCTTGCAGACTGATTAATCCGGCAGACTACTGTCTGCAGTCAGCCAAATCGATACCCGATTGGCGAAGATTATCGATTTTTTTTCAGAAACAACTCACGATCGGATCCTTGCTGTATATGTTCATTTAATTAACGCTTTTTGCAAGCCTCGCTTGTTGGTTTTCCAGGGTGGGCGAGCAGATTGACGATCATTTAGTTTTTGTGGATGGGAGGTAAAGCTCATATCTTTCCCAGCCTCCTAAGAATACCAATTGAAATTAACAACAATGGCTGATCGGCTCTGTGCGCTTCATGACGAAGGGATCAATATGCCGTTTGATGAATAGGTCCGCGTCGTCGGCACTTGTAGCGATCAAAACCGGTCCTTGTTTAGTGTCGAGGTGAGATACTGTTTTATCCAATCACGCCTAAACTTAAACACATTTGGAAAACCTGCGATTGCAGTTCCATTAGTGAGTATCGTCCAAAAGATGCGCATTTTGGGGTTAGATGTAGTTTATCTCGTATCGGCGTGCTTGAAAGTTCAATCAAACATAACCTTAACCAAAACCGGGTGCCTGTGGATGAGCTTGTCGGCGACGTAATCATTTTGCTCTTCGACATGTGGATTTTTTCATTTTCAACTTGAAAGTACATGGGCATATTGGTTGTCGGTTTGAAAACTACTCTTCGAAACTTTTGGGTGATTTGACTCGAGTTTAAATAAACAACTTCAGTGGTTGCAAGAAGAAAAAAAACCTATCGTCTTAATGAAGAAGCTTTCGTCATAGAGTTCCTATTTTGACACTGGTGATGATGATTTATCCGAATAAACATCGGCCGAGTCAGCAATAGTCAGATAGCAGATAAAATTAAGCAAAATACTCGTTTTATTTTTTAATTTCAATATATTCATGCGCGTCCGACAAGGACGTCGTGGATATCGTGGCCATCGATTCGATGGGTCATCATCTTCTTTTTTTGCGTTCTTGAGCACTGAGACGATGATGTCCTCCCTTTGTGAGGTTTCATCTTCTTAAGCAAAGTGTGTCCGGCACATTTTAACGTTGTTCTCATCTTGCTGATGGGTTTTCTTCCTTTTTAGTTGCTTTTTACAACGAACAACCATCTGTTCTATGCGCTCATTTGACTAGGCTTAGGGTGGGTCTATACTTGCTTGGTTGTTTTTAATCAGTTAAACTGGGGATACGATCCATTTTTAAACACTAAGCACGCCCCATACCTTCAACATGTAATTTTTCCAGGTTAAAAATATTTATACCAAATAAGACTTCTACATTTTTTGTACCATTCGAATTGATTAAAAAGTTACAATTTGATAAGATATTGGCCATGCTTTTCCACTGCTTATTCACTACAGTTTGGTCATACGACCTTTAATTTCATCATAATACACAAGCTATAAAATTTTGGATCACCCACAACAACAATCGCACAATTACATTTTCGAACTGATACCTAGATGTGATTCATTCAACACTTCCCTTTTCAGTAGCTGTCGTAGTGTAATGAGATCAATCAAAGATACATTTTCAACTCTTCAAACAATTATGGGTTCACATCAATAAGTTCATATGAAAATAGGAATAGGGAAGCGGAACCTATCTTGAGCACAATAAGCAGACCTCCAGTGGAAATCGGTGAATATGCACTGAATACGGAACACTGAGTACACAAGTTATTCACAATTTATTCGTTCACTTACCGTTAATCTTTTAGCAACACACAAAACATTCGATTCTGATAATTTTCTTCCAATTTATAACAGAAAAGTTGCCACTGCTATGTATCTATTTTAATAATATCACGAAAAACATTAATCCCATCTGTGTACATATGTTAATCGTACTGATTTTAATCAAGGAAAAATATAAACAAGTTAACGCTCTCCACTACTACACCCAGATGAAGTGGTTCATTTGACATATGTGAGCAGTGCCGCCAAGTTCAACAGATATGGAAAAATATTATGAAATGTGGAATTTAAAATCTACAATTAAATGAATGTAATTATTTATTTAATCTATCGAAATATAAAATAGTTCAACTTTGGGCGATTTGTAGCACTCCCACAAAAAAGGTGATATTGAAGTACTGCCATACCCATTTCATTCGAAGAGTCATAATAAAATAGTTTGGCAACATTAAGCGATTACGTCGATTGTAAACACGGTTCAGAATAGGTGCAAGCGTATTTAAATTATTGTGAAAATTAATCCCATAGTATTCTAGTATTTTATCTCGTATTCGTAGATTCTCGTGTGGCTAGTGTAATGAGCGAAGTGTGATTTTTTATGGTTTGTGCAATTACGCAACGAAAATGTGTGAGGATATAGTGCAATCAAAGAGCATTTGTTTCCGTGTGCTCTAGCAGTCTGTATATCCGCTCTACGTGCTACACCATCCTTTCCAACATACGACCGTATTATACGCCCCCATCCTCGAACCAGTTTGTTCTTCTTGTGATTGTAGGTAAGTACTCCATCAACCAGTGCTGGCAGAAATGATCCAGCACATATTGAAGCATATTCCAACTTCCTCTCAACGCTGCTCCTTCACAAATGGGATTCTTGAAGAGTTGCTTTACTCCCTTGGAATTCATGAAAATCAGAAAATGGTTTGGGGTCAAGGCTTCATCTGCTTCGTTATTGAGTGAAATGAAGGTTAACGGTCGAGAACTTATCTTATGTTCAGCTTCCACTAACAGGGTCACAAGAGACTCTTCGTCGAGCTTCCGAATGGTAGGTATGCTTCCCAAAACAACCTTTACTGAACGCACCATCCTCTCCCAGCAGCCTCCAATGTGTGGCTCCAATGGAGGATTGAATCTCCACTGAGTGTCTTTTCTTCTTTAGCATTTCAAGCTTATTGCTTTCACAATTAGCTTATTGCTTGCTCACAACTTAGTGTTCTAAATGCACTTCCACAGTTATTAATTGAGAGCTTTCGATGCCAGTTATCATTTTTGCATTAGTATGATTGTGTGGCAAGTACAATCATACGCTATGCCCAGGGAGTCGAGAAGTTTTCCTTAACGAAAAATTCCTAGACCAGACCGGGAATTGAACCCAGCCACCTCCAGCTTGGTGTTGCTTTATAGCTGCGCCTTTACCGACTGAGCTAAGGGGGGACCCAAAGTGTGGGGGTCTGTAAATGTACTGCTACGTCCTGATTTGTTTTCCTAATGTTATCAGCAAGTTCTCTGCTGGCCCCGACGAAGTTCGTTCCGTTATCCGTAAACGGAACTCTGCCAAACTTTACTTGGTAAGGCCCGAAGTAGTCTATGCCAACAAATGTAAACGGGCGAACGAACGGTGTTAGTCTTTGAAGTGGTAGCGATCCCATCCGTTGCGCTACAAGAACTGCCTTGTACACGCGGCACCAGTTACAACTCTTCTTGACAAAGCCCAACCGTACTGTGAGATTCGAAATGTGAAATTTATGCCGGATCTCGTAGACAACCGTCTCATCGTTAGCATGTTTGTATTGACGGTGATACCAATCTATGACTAGCTGGGCGATGTACCTTTCTCTCGAAATAATTATGGGGTATCCGATGCTACGGGGCTTTTCTTCAGTCGACGAGCTTGCAGATGGCTGATAAAGCGATAGACGTACGCTACGATATCTGTGAAGACGGTCCTATTTCGAAAAACGCCGAACTTCCAAGACTGACGCTTCTGCAAGGTGTCTGCATACGTATGCCGGTCGTAATTCTTTTTTCGTTTCGGTGCTGTATTCTTCACTGGTCCTAGGTCAGTGTTCTTCCGACTTGTACAGATATTGTGATGGCAGATACCAACGGCTTTCAGCATTGAAGAATGGCCCTTTTTCCCACTTTGTGGCTTTGTGTGCGACATTTTGATGTGTCTCAATCCACCTACATTCCTCCGGTTGAGACAAGTTGAGAATTTCATTGATTCGCAGTGCAACATATTGCCTATAGCGGTGGAAGACCCGATGTAACCCAGCATGCGGTTGTTAGAGTCGCTCCAGAAGTATGTTCGATGAACCTTCAAAGAATATCCTTCCTCGATTGTTCTTCGTAGACGTGCTCCCAATACTGCGCGAGGCGTAGATATCGGTTGAAGAGGTGTAACTTTCGTTTTTGATGACTCTAATGCGCATCGAATGGTTCCACGATCGATATTACGGAAGTAAGCAACCGCAGCAAAAGCCTGATCACTGGCATCAACAAATATGTGTAGTTCAAGGGTTCCGTAGCTATCTGGATCGTAACCGGGGAAGTAACAGCGTGGTACTTCAATTGTTTCCATTTCCCGTAGCAGATCGAGCCACTTTTCCCAGCGTACGATGATTGTATTCGGTATCTTCTCATCCCATCCAACCTTGGCCCTCTATACCTCTTGGATCATTATCTTCCGAAGAACAACAAATGTTGCAAAAAGACCTAAAGGATCGTAGATACTCATGAAGATTTTGAGTAAATGCCTTTTGGTAGAGACTACGTTACCAGCAAGGGCATCTTGAAAATCGTAATGAAAGTTTTTAGGGTTCAGTACAACCCCAAGTGGGAGATAACACGTGCACCGGTGGTCGAATCGCTCCATTTCTTCTACTGTAGCTTTATGGGAATATCATTTCTCCTGATATTCCACGATTGGTCTCCGGACATTTTCGTATAAGTCAGGACTTTTGCTTAACCTTTGCTCTAGGCATTCCATTCGTTTAACGGCCATTAGCTTGCTGTCTGGGAACTCAAATTTATCATATTTTCAGAAGAGTCCTGTTTCGAAATGACCATTAGGTAATCGCACAGTAGTTTCATTCAGAATGGTAGTTTTTGGCTCGAGTTCCAGTAGATGCACATTGTTGAGGCCGATTAGGATACCTGGGACCGCTGCTTCAAAATTCCGGACGGGAAGATTTCTAAGATGATCAAACTCTTTTACTAATTCGCCGAGCTTCATTGTTTGCTGAAGTAGCCCTAGATTACCGACAGTGTAGACCTCCAATACGTTGTACTGACGATCCTTATTCATTGCAGATATTTCCATCGTTTCTTTTTTCATCCCACAAGTCCAGTGGATGCATAGAGGTTCTACAACTTCTTCAAGCCCTAGCTATCTTGTTCTCAATTAACGAGACCGATTAACCATCGTCGAGAAGGTTGTCGAGAGGTGTCCATTCTTCCTTTTCTTTCATTCAATGTTACTAATATAATCTTGAACATATTGAATGATGAATTCCGTGGATTTGTCATTATGTAGGAGACGTTGATGACGTTTAGGACATTCGTTTATTCCACACACATGTCCATCGCATGGCCATCGTGCGTGTGATGTACAACACCGACCACATAGTCTGTTCTCCTTCGCTACTTTCCAACGGTCGTCGAGGGAGAGTCTTTTGAACATTCGAGGAATTGGAGAGCCCTCGGTGCGGTCCTAATAGGACGCTGGTAAGGTATGGTGCGGTCATAATAGGACAGCATATGTAAGTAAGTAAGTAAGTAACCCTACTAGCTTCAGCCTGCTGTAGGTTTCCGCCACCATCACAAAGGTGCTTGCTACGATATCAACGTCGTCGGTGAAGCCAAAAAGTTGGACGGACATTTGCTGGTGTCTATCTCCGCTCATCCAATCACACCCTCTGTTTGGCTCAAAAGTCGGATTTTTTAAAACAAATCGAAATCCTTTTATCTTCAGCGGGTGTTCCTAGATTTTTTACCGTGCCACCTTCATTTGCTATAACATTGCCTCTCAGGTGCATGTCAAAGTATTGCTTCCACCATTTGATCACCTCACACTCATCTATGAGAAGATTAGCTTCTCAGTCTCTACAGATGATACCCCTTTTGGCATAAAGACGTTTGGCATACGGACATTTGACATACTGATGTTTGGCCGAATGGACGTTTGGCATAAAGACATTTGGCCGAATGGACGTTTGGACGAATGGATGTTTGTTCGAATGGATGTTTGGTTGAATGGACGTTTGACCGAATGAATGTTTGGCCGAATGGAGGGAGAAGTAAGCCATCATTTTGATTATAATGTGACGAGAAATAAGTTTAAGACCCTTGTTAGATAGTATTTTTTATCAGCTTAGCTGAAGAGGTTGACAAATAAAAGAATTAAAAGAAAGATACTTTATAACTTTTAGTGCAGGAAGCCTGATTTTTTGGTTCTCCTCAACCCATTTTTCCAGGAAATTAAGAAATTAAAGCAATGTAATATATGGTAAACTATTTAAATTTAATCTTTTAAATCATTCAGGTGTCTTGCAGTGCTTAATTTCGTTGATCAGTAAAATTTCAAAGAACTGCTCATATTTAAGAGAGTGAACAATCTCACAAAAAGTTATAAACCGGGCAAGCGCTAGATTTGAAGTTTGCTTCGAATGGAGGAATATGTATCGTCATAGAAGGCCCATGTGCACAGAATCAAAAGAAGGTATCTTTATGAGGAACTTCGTATTTCATCAAGATTATAAAAAAAATAATGACCCATTCTATGTTTAACATACTACATATTTCCAACTAAAATCAGGAGTATATGATTTTATCAAAACATATTCGTATTCTCATTTATATTGCCCATACCAATGGCCGAATACCATTTTTTGCATTTTTGAACATAAAAATTTCGTTTTTAGTGAATTGATATAATTGAAACTTTATTAAAATGCTTATTACTGCAAATGCGCATACATATTGATAAACTCGAAGTGTAATAAGTTAAGAATATCGGGATGCTATCGCATGCGTTCGAAAATGTTGTTTTGGTTCTTATTTCCTGGTTTAGATCTAATGCGATTGAACATACTTTGTTAACCTTTTCTCTGCAATACATTTATGCTAATAGACAATTTTCGCCCAAACGTCTATTCGGCCAAACGTCCATTCAGCCAAAAATCCATCGGGCCAAACGTCCATTCGGCCAAACCTCCATTCGGCCAAACATCCATTTGCCAAACGTCCCACCCCTGACTCTGCACATGTCGGCTTGCGGTACGTACACTCCCGCTTCACTTTACTCAATTTTTGAGTACAATTGTATTCTATCTCTTTTTCTCTCACGGAAATGTTATTCAATTTTCGTAAAAAGTGGATCTAATCAAAAATTGAGTTGATCCACTTTTTAACGAAAATTGAGTAACATATCCGTGAGAGAAAAAGAGATAGCATACAATTGTACTCAAAAATTGAGTAAAGTGAAGCGGGAGTGAAGCATTTTTGAGAGCAGTACAACTTCTTGTAAAATGTAAAAGTCTTGTAAAAGTAAAATGTTTCGCGGTCTCGTTTTTTTTTTATTTGGCACTTCTTCCTTCAAAGAATAAAGTTTTGCTTGTATCGTTCCACACTCGCTCTCGTACTGTGTTGCAGCATTCTTACCCGTGCTGCATTCTTCTCCTCTACAAACTGCTTGCATTCGCGGTCATGGAAAATTCAGGCCAGTCCTACAGGTAGGGGAATATCCATTAATTACGTCACGAAAAAAATGACTTTTTATAGACCACCCCCCGCCCCCATGTCACGTTTTTTCATAAATTTTTTGTATGGATCGCCACATTTTACCAAAGCCCCCCCCCCCCTCTCCCCCCTTACTACGTGACATAATTAATGGACCTTCCCTAGATCGCGAATCGACAATCCACATAGAGTAAAATCGATCAAAGATACCCAAACAACCCAGTGGCGTACTGACAGAGGAAGAAAAGCGAAGACGACCAGGTAAACGCAAGGAAGGTGAGAGATTACTTCAAGCGCAATCATAACCATTCGATTCGGTCAATTCTCCCGACTGGTTTGTCCAGCAGACCGGGCTTCATGTTTTCATGGTAAGAAAGGCGGCTAACCGAACCGAAAAACAGAATACGGTTGACAAATCCCGCGTCAAGAAGCTGTACCGTGAAATGCATCGTAATGGACGAAATTTAAAGTGGACGCCAATCAGAGTTTTTCGTTGGCAAGTCCCACCTGGATGTTCCGAAAAAGTTCCGGAAGAAGAAGATCGACAAATTTGCTAAAAAGTACTTGGCCTGGCAGGCAATCTATGTGTGCTGCAAGTTCAACAAGCCGTACATAACGACCAGTACCATCAACGGCCAAATATATAAAGAAGAATGCCTCCAGAAGCGCCTGCTGCCCTTCCTTCGGTCCCACAAAGGCGATACTTGCTGGATCTGGCATTGTGCCATTACGCGTAACCGGCGATAGACTGGTACGAAGCCAATGATGTTGTTTGTGTGCTGAAAACGCCAGAACTTCGCCCTATAGAAAAACGACGATTATGAAGGGCAAGCTCCGGAAAACAGGGAAGGACTTCAAAAACCGCATGGATTTGAAGAAAGAGTGGATGAAAGTGGGTAGTGTTAAGTCCAAGGTGCAGGCATTTAGTCTAGAAAATGAGGTTGAATAAACCAACTTTTCCAAAACATAGTTAATAAGTCCCATATAATTTTTGATCTTCAAATTGATTTTTGATGACTATAAATGAACTTCATCTGATTTTTTGGTGATTATTGCATTAAAAAGTGTCCACGATGAAATTGCCACACTATGAAATTGCTCTAACTTTTTAACCGTTGGGTAGGATTTAATGAAAATTTGGGTGGATTTAGTTCATAGTGCATTATTTACATCCTGCAAGTTTTAAAGTCCTGTGATCAAAACTCGCGGAAATGGAGTCGAAAGAACAGCTCGTGCGTGATAAAATCTTGCGCATTCATCACGAGAACAAGGATCTCTCGCATCGTTCCATCGCTAAAACGTTGGGAATCGCGAATTCCACGGTGTCGCGAGTGATTAAGCGGTTCGAGGAGCGGTTGACCACCGATCGGAAGCCCAGAAGTGAAGGAAAAAGTATTCCGTACAACACCAAAAATCACAACCGCGTAGTTGGGGCCTTCAACCGAAATCCGAACGCCTCCGTTCGGGATGTGGCTAAGAAGCTGCACCTAAGCCGAAGTTTTGTCCAGAAGGCCAAAACTAAGGCTGGGCTTCGAACGTTCAAGGTACAAAAGGCCCCTAATCGCCACGAGAAGCAGAACAAGTCCGCCAAAACCCGTGCCAGAAAGTTGTACCTCAACATGCTGACTAAAGTTGAATGCTGCATCATGGACGACGAAACATATGTGAAGGCCGACTTCAAACAGACCCGGCAACCTGTTTTTCACGGCCAAGGATAAGTTCAGCGTTCCGAAGCATGTCCGCACTCAGAAGATGTCCAAATTTGCGAAGAAATTCCTGGTTTGGCAAGCCATCTGCACGTGCGGGAAGCGGAGTGCACCTTTCGTGACCAAGGACACGATGAACGGACAGGTGTACATAAAAGAGTGCATCCAGAAGCGGCTGCTTCCTCTTCTGAAGGCCCACAACGTCCCAACAATCTTCTGGCCGGATTTGGCCTCATGCCACTACTCCACGGACGTGCTGAAGTGGTATGCGGACAATAAGGTCAATTTCGTGCCGAAAATGTTCAACCCTCCCAACACTCCGGAGCTCCGCCCCATCGAGAAGTACTGGGCGATTATGAAGCAGCACCTTCTTAAACGACCTAAGGTAGTGAAGACAGTCTAGGAACTGAAGAAAGTATGGGTTTACATGCAAAAAACGGTTGATTCACAGGTTGTGCAGAATCTTATGGCCGGGGTTAAGGCCAAGGTGCGGGCATTTGCGTATGGACTGTAAATAAAATACGAGTAAAATGGTAAAATGAAGTTTAATAGTTATTTCTCAATCCCTGAAAATTTGATGGCAATCGGATGAAAACTCGAATTTTGCGAATCAATTTTGTGTGTGGCAATTTCATCATGGACACCCTTTATTATTGAATACAATATTTATCACTAGTAACGTGAGCAAATTTCTTTAAATTCCACTAGAAAAGCTTATCCTTAGACAGATAGGTCTTTTTGTCTGCGACTTTTAGCCTTCTACAGTGTCGAGTGCTCGACTACTTACCCAGCTACACCTTTACCTAAGTCCACTTTTTCATTGAACATCGACATAATTTGTTATAAATAATTTAGCGAGAAGATGTTCTTGTAAAATGCTCCAACAACTGCTCAGCAGACTACATTGGCGTGCCTGATGCGACGAATGGAGACGAAAATCAATGCCACAAACCGAATAGCATCCCAACTACTTTCTCAAGGATGCTAGAGCCGCAAACCGTTGAGAATATTTACCAGGTCAGAAATCATATTATTTCTTTAACCTTTTATCACCACACTCCCATGTGACCAAGTTCATATCCAGCATCAAGTTAAGCTCTTGATGAAATCATTGGAACCACCCTTGTTCTGTTCATAGATAACTTATGGTGCATGATTTGCTTCGGCAGCGACATAAAGAAGACGATTCTTTTTTTGTGATTTGCTTATAAACTTGCGCTATCAATTAATTCAACAACAAGCATGCATAAAACACATCACAATGCCATAAATCTCCTCTACTCCACAACAGGCAGCCAGTAAACATGGCGGAAATATTTTAACATGTCTAGAGACAAGGTCAGCTACAGCCACTATCCAGTTTTGATGTTTTTCAAGTACCATCTTCATCTAAGAAAAGTACGAAGCGCGCTAATAAAGAATGTGTTGATACTTGATTAACAACAGCCTCAAAAAAAATTCAGGATATTTGAAAGCCGCGAATTCTAACAATAAAAAGCTTGCCAAATAATAATCAACTGACGCAAAAAAAAAAGCAATGATTTTCAAGTGTAATCTTTGCTTGCCGTGAGTTGATCCAACCATTAAATAAGACACTTGGACAGGAATCGTCAAAGGCTTCTATCCAAACGAAGATGAGTACCGAAGAGCGTGTGAAAAAATAACGTGAACCAACTGTAATGCCTCCGGCTCTGGCGATGAAGTTCAACGTAGAGAGTACCGTCAACTGAAGTGATCTCGAAACGATTACGAACTTGAGCTAAGCTCTGCCCAGCGATGAAAGCTGCCTCCGCGGACGGTTAACGAATGCCATTGAAGAAATGGTGATTGGTGATTCACAATTATGCTCCATGCTACTGCTGGCTGGCTGGCTGGCTGGCTGGCTGGAGCGATCGTTTAACCTACCGCGCGCGTGCATACCGGCTGGGCAGCAGAAGAAGCGCATGGATCTTCACGATCATCACCATCCATTGCCGCCACGGTCGCCTATATCGAAGTTGTAAAAGGTGAGAATGTCAAGGTGAATAGTTTATGGGACATGCGACGTCTTACTAACATCGATTACAAAACATTATCCGCACGGGTACGGGTGGGTTGGGTTTTCAGGTAGGCGGTGGTTGAATGCGCGGTTAATTCGGGATGCAGCACTGAGTGGATGGGCGCATTGACCGTTGGACAAATCAACGTGCACACTTCTATTGACTATGGTTGGAGGAATGGCGGATCGTGAGTAAAAAAAAAAGCAATAACCTCTCCGATGAATTTAAATTTAAATGCGTCAACCAACAGTTAATCGCAAATGTTAACGACAAACGATAGGGTTAACGGAGGTAATTAAAATGCAATGGTATTCTCATCAATCGCGCGGGTTTTCTCATCAGTGTTATTCTCGATTAAACGATTATTTCTTTTGATTGTATATCTAATATGTTAGTGTAACGATTCTATGACAAGACAAACATAAACTTACTTTCTTTCAAACATATTCTATGTGTAAAACCAAGTTACATCGATGTTTGAAATTAAAATCATATTATGTTTATTTTCAACATATTAAGGATGCGAATAAATGTATAAATTTTGGATTCTGCTGGTTGCGTTCTAAATTTATTTTATTTTTTCTACGAATCTTGGCTATCTTAGTCCTGGATTGAGCTTAAATGCTATCAGGTTCCAGATTAAAGAAGTTTGCTCAGAGATTCACTACTGGAATCGAGAAAATAACCTACCAATAAACGTGACGATTGGCTCATGTTGCGAGCGTCGAAACGTTGTCTCGGCCTCACGTTCTGGAGAGGGAAGTACACACTTAAATTGACCTTCCCGATGAATGCATTGTTGAAACTGACTAGCCTTGAAATTGATTCAAAAACAGTTATTTTCGTTCAAAACATGCTTTCTATTTACTTTAAATAATTCTTCATCCCGACCATTTTCAGAATCCATTTCTGAGCCAAGTAAGCTCAAGCCCTCATGGCATGAATGAAGTTTTTGTATTTGTTTTGACAAAGTAAGTTTTATTGCAACAGTAAACTAATCTGAGTCATAAAATCCCTGCTAGTTTGTACACTTTCAATACATACCCTGTTGGTTTGTACTTACAATTTAAAAAGTGCGACGAAAATATATAGGTGGAACTACAGTGGCAAAAGTACCTAATATTGAGTACAATTCATCCAGGTCGACACTCTTGAAGCGATTTTCATTCTTCGTGTCGTTGAATCAGAAAAGAGTCCTTATTTGGCCACCATATTTAATGATAGATTTTATCATTTTCCAAAGCAAATGAGCATCTATACATCTAAAGACTGTCTACGTTAAATTTCGGACACCAAAATAATAGTAGCAAAACAAAATTAACACATATTTACAAAAACGGATTGTTTATTTCACAAGAATAGATATATATCTACATTAAAAACAGTTGATAAAGATGTTAATCCTTCTTTTTGTTAAATTCTTGAACTTTCTTTGGTACACCCGTGATCAGGTTCCAAACGGTATCCTCGGATATGCCCGCCGTGACGAGTACTTCTCTATTGAGCAAAGTTCTGTACAGTTTGATGGATTGGCTGTTTTTGGCACGTATTTGACTTCTTGTATCCGTTAAATAATTCAATATCTACTTTGAAATTTTTTTTTTTTTTATTAATCATTTATTTATACAGGCTCAATCGAATCAACTTTACAGAGCCAAGTTTTCATATTTGTATACATCATGTATCTTAAATCTAAAGTTAGGGGGATCGAGCCGTTTACTCGCGGTTACTCGAGGTTAATAGGAATTACAATTTAACGGATAGGGAGATGGGCGGGAATTTAAATTATGGTTTACATAAAACTTCAAAAAACTTAAAACTATACAACTTTTGGTTTTCTTTTTATTCGAACATTTTTGAAGGAGAAAAAAAAAACACACAAACACAGAAAAAAAAACTTAAACTAAACATACATGTTAAACTAACTACAATCTAAGGCTAATGTTAGTCAAAAACACATAAATGAGTTTCATAAACTCCAGATCACGTACAGCCGAAATATCTCGAACCGGTACATTGGGTTGTCTACCTCGAGCCCTAAGGGAATCATTAAGCTCAGATCTGACTCCACGATGCTCAGCACATGACCAAACAATGTGATCTGCGTCCTGGTAACCTTGCCCACATTCACAGAGTCCAACACGGAATAAATGAGCGTTCAAAGAATAATGATTGGACATGAGGCGAGACATGACACGAATGAAGTCTGGTCCCACATCCATCCACTCAAACCAAGATTTCTTCGACACCTTTGGGATGATAGAATATTGCCATCGCCCCAAATCTCCTTTACTCCATTTATACTGCCAGCTGACGAGTGACTGTTGACGAAAAATAGTAAAAAATTCATTAAAAGCGATTTGTCGATCATAAAAATCGCCTTCTATAGCGCCCACCTTTGCAAGCGAGTCCGCTCTCTCATTGCCCGGAATTGAACAATGAGAAGGGACCCATACAAAGGTGATGATAAAATAACGCGAAGATAAAGCACTTAGAAGCTCCTGTATTTTCATGAGAAAATACGAGGAGTGCTTTACCGGCCTCAAGGAGCGAATAGCCTCTATAGAACTGAGACTATCCGTGAAAATGAAGTACTGATCCGGTGTTAGTGAGGCAACAATTTCTAGCGTAAAGTGTATTGCCGCGAATTCAGCGACATATACGGAACAAGGAGCTTGAAGTTTACGGTTGGTGCTATAAATTTCATTAAATATTCCAAAGCCTGCTGACTCCTCTATCAATGATCCGTCAGTGAAGAACGATTTAGTGGAATCAACTTGGCCAAACTTTGCAGCAAATATCACAGGAGCAATCATAGGACGATGATGCTCTGGGATTCCACGAAGCTCCTGCTTCATGGATAAATCAAAATGTACCGAATTGTCGAAATCGGAGAAGCAAACACGATTGGAAATGTTCGGCGAAGGGCTGACATCCTGTGTTATGTACAAATGGTACAAAGTCATGAAGCGCGTTTGAGGATTCAACTCAAGAAGCTTCTCAAAATTTTCGATCACCTGGGGGTTCATAACTTCACACCTGGTGAGGAGCCGGAGAGATAACTCTGTAAACCGATCCGAGAGTGGCAACATGCCAGCCAGCACTTCTAGACTCATGGTGTGAGTCGAGTGCATGCAACCTAACGCGATACGAAGACACCGATACTGAATACGTTCCAGTTTAATGAAGTGCGACCGAGCCGCTGACTGAAAACAAAAACTACCGTATTCCATAACCGACAAAATCGTTGTCCGATGCAACGTTAGAAGATCTTGTGGATGAGCTCCCCACCAGGTTCCGGTAATTGTGCAGAGAAAATTGATCCTTGGCTGGCACTTTCGCTTCACATACTTAATATGGGATCTCCAGGTGCACTTAGAATCGAACCAGACCCCAAGATATTTAAAAGACATAGAATGAGTTATCGGCTTACCCCAAATTTGAAGCTTCGGTTGTGCAGGGTTATGCTTCCTTGAAAAAACTACCAACTCAGTTTTCTCCGTAGAGAATTCGATACCTAGCTCTAGAGCCCAAGTAGACAAATTGTCTAAGGTATCCTGTAAGGGTCCTTGCAGATCGACCCCATTGGGTCCCGTGACAGACACTACGCCGTCATCTGCAAGTTGTCTCAACGTACAGTTGTCACTTAGACAACTGTCAATGTCTTTGACATAAAAGTTATACAAAAGAGGGCTTAAACATGATCCCTGGGGGAGACCCATGTAGCTAAATCGGGAAGCTGTAGAGGTTCCATGAGAGAAGCTCATATGTTTCTCTGACAGCAAATTGTACAAAAAATTATTTATTAATGGTGAAAAGCCACAAGCGTGGAGTTTATCTGAAAGAACTTCAACAGATACTGAATCAAAAGCCCCCTTTATGTCCAAGAATACAGAAGCCATTTGCTCTTTTTTAGCAAAAGCTAACTGAATATCTGTGGAAAGCAACGCGAGACAGTCGTTCGTTCCCTTACCCCTACGGAAACCATATTGAGTATCTGAAAGCAGGTTATTCGTCTCAACCCATTTGTCCAGACGGAAAAGGATCATTTTCTCCAACAACTTTCGAATACAAGATAACATCGCGATGGGTCGATAGGAGTTGTGGTCGGACGCGGGCTTACCAGGTTTTTGAATGGCAATAACTCTCACCCGTCTCCAATCATCCGGTACAATGTTGAGTTCCAGAAACTGATTAAACAAGTTCAACATGCGCCTCTTCGCGACGTCTGGGAGGTTCTTAAGCAAGTTGAACTTGATCCTATCAGCGCCTGGAGCCGTATTGCCACACGAAAGGAGTGCGAGAGAGAACTCTACCATTGAAAAGGGTTGGCTGATCTCATCTATCGAATTCGTGTTTTCGCGAGGAATCATCCGTGCCGGCACCGAATCTGGACACACTTTTCGCGCGAATTTGAGGATCCATTGGTCCGAGTACTCTTCACTCTCGTTGTTCGTAGTTTGGTTACGCAACCTTCGCGCCGTGTTCCAAAGAGTACTCATGGACGTTTCGCGCGATAGCCCGTTCACAAATTTTCGCCAGTATCCGCGTTTCTTGGCCTTGATGAGGCTCTTAAGTTCGCGTTCGAGAGCCGTGTATACTTCGAAGTGCTCAGGTGTTCCACGTCTACGGAAAACTTTAAACGCGTCGGACTTTTTACGGTAAACATCGGTGCATTGCTGATCCCACCATGGAGAAGGAGGTTTCCGGTGAAATGACGTTCCTGGAACTGGTCGAGTTTGAGCTTGAAGCGCGCTGTCTAAGATCAGGTTGGAGAGGAAGTTATACTCTTCCAGCGGTGAAAGCCTTTCTACCGTCGTTACGGCTTCATCTACTGCTGTCCTAAACTTTGTCCAATCGATGTGACGGGTAAGATCATACGTGACGTTGACAGATTTCGACGGTTTGAACCCGGTGGCAACCGAAATTTTTATGGGCAAGTGATCACTACCGTGGGGATCTTGAATCACATTCCATGTGCAATCCAACGATAATGAATTCGAACAAAGTGTGAGGTCTAATCTACTGCCAACTGAGGATGTACCAGCCAAACGTGTTACTTCTCCATTGTTAAGTACTGTCATATTGAAGTTGTCACAGAGGTCATATATCAAGGAAGATCGGTTGTCATCGTACAGTTCTCCCCAGCCTGTACCGTGAGAGTTAAAATCTCCCATGACCAACCGTGGAGAAGGAAGGACCGAACAAATATCTGAGAGCTGTTTTCGGTTAACTGAGGCTCTAGGAGGAATATATACAGAAGCAATGCAAAGGCTTTTATTTTTAATAACAGCCTGACATGCGACAACTTCAATACCTGGAGTTTGAGGAAAATTCACTCTATAGAAGGAGTAGCACTTTTTGATCCCCAAAAGTACTCCTCCTCCACGTGAATCCTCACGATCAAGACGAATTATATTGAAATCGTGAAAATGAAGATCGATTTCGGAAGAGAGCCATGTTTCACAAAGAGCGAATGCATCACAACCGGTAGTGTGAGCCAAAAATTTAAAAGATTCCAATTTAGGAATCAAACTTCGACAATTCCACTGTAGAACAGTGATCAAATCCCCGACCTCATTTGGAAAATTATCCATCGAAGGAAATGATTGCTGCAAGGAGGGGCCACTTGATTGTCAATTGCTTCAAAAACGTTTTCACTGTGGGAAGCATTGCCAGAACAATGCTTTTAAGAGGGTCAGAAATTTCTAGGAACTTGTACGTTGAAATAAAAGTGTCTAAAATTAATGTTGACAGGCTTTAGTTTTCACCAAAAATAATTTGCGTTGCATTTGATGTCAAGATCACGTAATGTAGGTTGCAATGTGCACGGGGTTTAATGCTACACGCTAAAATTACTGTCTCTAATTATCTTTTCGAGAAGAAAAAAGAGATAACATGAGACAGTATTTTGAGCGTGTTGGTTGTGTTTTTCTATTCGTTTTTTACAACATCGATAGATCAAATTCATGGTACCAGCTCAATAGTAAGTTTATGATGTCAACCATTGAGCATTTTCATTTATACGTGAATGAGATGATAATTGATAGTTGACTTGCTCCCATTTGACAAACATTTAGAAGAGGGTTTTAGTTAGATGCGGTTGTGATACCTGTCAGCAATACTATAGCGCATGTGAGACAAAGTACATTAAGGTCTGAGAAGACGTCAACTTGCTTTGGAAAACTTTCAAAGAAGATAAACTGAACTTGATATCTAATGTAAAACAAAAATAGCCGCACATGCTTTGATTGTGGACTGCATTTTGCGGCAAAGTGAACGCAGATCAACGCAAAAGCATCCACAAGGCAGATATGTCGTCGAAAAAAATAAGGCCACTCAAGATTCGGTCGACGAGAACGGAGCTATGGATGTTCTATGGATAGAATCACGTTTTGTCGAAATCATTGGACTTGACATCCATGAAACAATTCCACCAGAACTTCCGCTGATGAACTTCAATTATTGGTTCAAGCAACCATGGTGTGGTCATCTATAGCATTTGCATAATTGATTGTTGTTGTTTTTTATTTATGCTATTTTTATGAAACAAAAAAAAATGAATAACCTGATTGTTTCAGTTTTACTTCATAAATTGTTCCTCAAGCCCCACAGTCACATATTGTAGAACATTTTCCATAAATAAATAAAATGAATTTGATAAAGTCTACGTAGGCTTAAGGGGGGGTTGGAAAAAGTCTACTAAAGCCTACGATGAGGGAGGGGGGGTTTGAAATTGTCAAATTTCGGTCTACGTGGTTTATAAACAGTCCCTAAGGAACAGTTGATTCAGATGTTAATCCTTCTTTCTGTAGAATTCTCGAACTTTCTGTGGCACACCAGCCATCAGATACGCCCGCCGTGGCGATTTTTGATTTTTTCTTGAAATCATCGGTACCATTTGCCTTTTTCTTTGTTTCGAAGAGTTTCCGCTTAACTAGAGCCCAGTACTTCTCTATTGGGCGAAGTTCCGTACGGTTTGTGGATTCCTGGTTTTGGCACGTATTTGACCCCTTGTACCTTATACCATTCCAGGACGAATTTCGCATAGTGACTAGAGGCCAAATCAGGCCATGACAGAGCTGGAGAGTCGTGGTTTCTGATAAACGGTAGCAATCGCTATTACAGACGTTCTTCCTCGTACAAATCCTTATTGATAGTGCCGGTAGAGACGAAACTTTTAGATTGTCGACCACAACCACATATGGCTTGCCGGGCTGCAAAATAGTGAGTGGACAACTGGGATGGAGCGTGCGTCCGCACAACATAGATATGGTCCTCACAAGTTCTTACCTCATGTTTCCACGGGTCAAGAAATGACAAAGACCGCCAACTAAGGGTTGCGTACATAGCATTTTTTTTACGCTATTTTCATCTTCGCATTTGCATCATTGTAAGTTTTGTCCCACCTAACACCAAACATTATATATTTGAAAAGACTTTTTTATCTTCTATAACGTTATTGCTCTAAATTGGATTATATACGACAAATTCTACAAAAAATATCTCCGTTCAAAATAAATATTTTTAAATTCTTAAATTGGTCTCGAATTGGTTATCATCCTACATATTCTATTTTACAGACACAAATAATCATTTATGTGCCCAGTAGGAAACAAGAGATATCGAAGAATTTCCTGTTGTTTTTCTTCTTCTTTTATTACATACTCATGTGAAATTTATTTCGCATTATTTGCTTAAATTTTCTTAGCTATTTTGCTAGGCTGCCAGGTGATCAGCTTTATTTCATTATATCGCGTTGGAATTTTTACCATTTTAGAGTTTCAATTATCTAACATCGCAGCGGAAGAGCAAATAGCGGCATTTTATTATTATTTGTACATTATTTAGTATTTCTTTACAACATCGTATTATTTCCATTATTTCCATACCTTCACATTTTCAAACAACAAACCTGTATTAGGCGGTATCTGGCTTAAACTAACACGAAATTTATCTTCAATTTATGATATCTAGCATTCCATATATGCCCATTATATAATTCAGAAAATTACAGAAATCTGTGGTAGGATTTTGAAAATTATGGAATCTATGGTAGGTTTTAGCACTTATTACTGAATGTATATTAAATTTCCGGTTTGCCAATGGATTGTTTACCATTCTGAGCTGATCTGAATCATGCAGCGCTGTGTGTCATTTGGCTAGTGTTTGATTTTACAATTCAATATTTGTCATTACTTCATCATGACTTAAAATATCATTATATTTGATGAAGTTGTTTTACGGATTTTACTTACTAGGTGATTTAAACATTACTAATTGTTTGTCTATATCCATTTGTCTCTAATTCCCTTTCAATTAAATCTTCCCTGTTTCAGGAGCAACTCCTAACTTAGGAGCAGTAACTAAAGGGTGTATTCGATAAAAATGGCACACAGAAAATCTTCTGTAACTTTTGAATCGTATGAGTAAAAAACCTAGAAATTTGAGTAGATCTTATCCATAGTGTATTATTTACATCTGCCACGTTTCATAGTTATATATTCAGTAGTTCCAGTCATTTCGTCGAAACAAGAAATTGTCCGTGAGAAAATTTTGTGCACTCACAATCAAAATCCAGGGGCGTCCCACCGGTGGATTGCTAAAAGGCTTGGAATTGCAAATACAACTGTGTCTCGTGTAATAAGAACCTTCAAGGAGCGTCAGAGTATCCAAAGGAAGGAAGGGAGTGGTCGTAAAAGTGGTCCAATGGACAGTAAAATGGCCAGGAAAGTCGTACAACAATTCAAGAACCGTCCAAACATGTCAATTCGAGATGTCGCTAAAAAGTCTAAGGTGTCAGTCGGTTTTGTGCAGAAAACCATGAAGCGTGCTGGGTTACATGTTTACAAAGTGCAGAAAGCCCCAAACCGGAATGAAAAACAAAACATCACTGCGAAAACCCGCGCCCGGAAACTTTACACGAAGCTGCTCACCAAATCCGGTTGCATCGTGATGGATGACGAAACATACGTCAAGGCCGACTTCCGTCAACTTCCTGGGCAAGAATATTTCGTTGCCAAGTCGAAGTTCGATGTTCCAGAGGATGTTCGAAAGAAGAAACTATCGAAATTTGCAAAGAAGTTTCTAATCTGGCAGGCGATTTGCGGATGTGGTGAAATAAGTGCTCCCTTCATCACTCCCGGAACAATAAACGGTGCGATTTACACGGAAGAGTGCCTTAAGAAGCGTCTCTTGCCATTCATTAAGAAGCACAAAGGATCAACTCTGTTTTGGCCTGATCTAGCATCCTGCCACTACGCTCGAAACGTATTCGAGTGGTACCGAGCCAACGGAGTCAATTTTGTGCCAAAGGATATGAACCCACCAAATTCACCGGAACTTTGTCCAATTGAAAAATTCAGGGCAATTATGAAAACGGAACTTTGCAAACATCCCAAAACTATAAAAACAGAGCTAGAATTGAAGAAAATTTGGGTAAAAACAACAAAAACACTGGGAAAATCGGTTGTACAAAATTTGATGGGTGGAGTGAAAAGGAAGGTGCGGGCATTCGAGATGAGAGGCGAAATTGAATAAAACAAATGTTGTAAATCAAAACTCATTAGTAGTTCTTCATTCCCTGAAAATTTCAAGAAAATTCGATAATCAGTTTAATTTTGATGAGTATATATGTGTGTGCCATTTTTATCGAATACACCCTTTATTAGGCCAGAAAGAATAAAAGTAGACTGATGTTATAAAATCAACATCAAGCATGCTGCTTGATGTTGATTTTATAACATCAATCTGGCTGACCATGGCAATAGTAAATTAAAATGTATAAATGTTAGTTTTGTAAAATTTCAATAGATTTAACGAACTTTTTCAGGATACTTCAAATCAAGACGATGGTGAAATCTTGCTATCCTGAAAACAAACGAAAACGTGCTTAAGCGCAAACCACAGTACCCTACACATTAACACTTTACCACTTTTCTTGCATTTCAGGATCAACCGAATGGAGATCATATATAATAGTTACGAACGATTGAAGAATTTTTCATTTACATAAATATATACACTATTATATGAATTATTCATGGGAATGGGAGGGACCATCAGGGCACCCGGTTGAAGCACTCTGGATGGGGAGAATGGGAATGTCTACTGCCCATTGCTAACAGTTTGTGAATAGAGGGTGGGCTGTTCTCCCCGCCCATTGGGGCAACTTCATGTTAAATAGCTTGCTCTTTTGACCGATTTTCAAATCTTTTGGTTGGAAGAAGATTCTTTGAGGACTGCATCGTTAATAATGAGTACACCTTTGAAGTTCTGTATGGAAAAGGCTATGGCTTATTTTGACAGCTGTTTAGTGTCAAGTTGTTGCTTGGCTTGTAAACAAACTAATTCCTTCATTAAAAGTTAAAGTTTTACTTTAAGCGGAACAATACGAGGTCTAATGGAAGAAAAGCGAAAATCGATTGTCACCAAGTACTGCACTGAAAAGGGATTGTCGCTAAAGGACTTACCCATGGTAAAAAAAACAGGTGCGTCAAACCCAAATTTGGTCAAACAAATTTGCAAAGTTTTTGAAGGAAAAAAGGAGGTATCTCTCAGAGATTGCGCAAAAAAAGTGTGGAACGACGATTGGAATGATCCAACGTGCAAAGGAGCGAAATTCCCTGAAGACGTACCGGAAACAAAAATGTCCGGAACGTAGCCAAATTCAGGCGGATTCCGTGAAAACTCAGGCTCGGAAGCTGTACGACGACGTTTTGAGCAAAAATGACATGTGCATTATCATGGATTCTGGGTTCCGGGACACTGTGGCATTGAAGGTAATAAAAGGGCAGACGAGCTTGCAAAACAAGGTTCATATGTACAGTTTATTAGCCCAGAACCATTCTGCGATATATCATACTGTGCCATAAAAATTCAACTGAAATTTTGGGAAGAATAAAGGGTGATGACCAACTGGTTGGTTACCACAAAGTGTGTTCAATCGAAAACGTTTATAATTCCAAATGTTACAATCAGTAAAAAGGAGCTCAATAAGAGAGCTCTTTGTACCTATACTGGCCTAGTAACCGGACATTGCCCGAGTAGATCATTCGAAAAACATTGGCCAGGTTCAGAATGATATCTGTCGTCTCTGTAACATGAAACGTGAAACCTCCGAACATCTGCTCTGCAGTTGTGATGCGTTACAAGAGCAGACTTAAATATCTGAACAGTGGCTATATGCAACCTGAAGAAATTTGTAATGTGAATCCTGGAAAGGTGGGGGGTTTTATAAACTCGATTTAGCCTGACTGGGAGACGTGTCTTAGGCTATTCACTTGACTCATGGTGATCAAGCTTTTAGAGGCGCATAGTTATAGTAAACAGGGGTATCTCAAAAGTGCAATTTAATGGAGCAGTGGTTTTACGCACCAACCAAAAAAAAAATCAATGACGAGACGTACGTCAAATTGGACTACAGGGCACTTTCAGTGGCACAGTTTTACTCCGTGAAGCAGAGAACGGATGTCCCAAATTCGGAAAAATCGTTTTTTTGCGAAAAATTAGGAAAAAAAGATGTTGATTTGGCAAGCAATTTGCCAATGCGGTATGAAATCGACAGCTTTTTTCCCTACCTCAAATAAAAACGCCGAAATGTACCGGAAGGAATGCCTGCAGAAACGAATTCTGCCACTTATCCGAAAACACAAAGGTTCGACACTGTTTTGACCTGATTTGGCATCCTACCACTATGCGCGTGCCACCTTGGAGTACCACCTGGGTATGAAGAGAACAATGCCCAATTTGCGGAAAAGACGATGAATCCTCCAAATTGTCCGCAAATTAGGCCCATTGAGAAATGTTGGGCTTTGATGAAAAGAAATCTGCGGAAAAAGGCTGGAGGAGCAGATGGCATCATCAAATTAAAAAAAGACTGGGTAAACGTAAGCAAAACCATCGACGGAACGGTTGTGCAAAACCTCATGAGAAACATCAAGAAGAAGGTGCGAGAGCTGGCCAGATCTACGAAAAATTAAATGAATACTGATGTAATGGGCTTTTTTGATGGTCAATAAACAAGCTAATAGAATTTGAATAGCAAAATAAATAAAACATATTTAAATACATCAATTTTTAGAAGTACTCATAATTAACGATACAGTGGTTATTAAAGCTTGATCAAGTCTAACAGAGAGGAGAGCCCAAACATACATATTGAGAAGGGTCTTCGGAAAAGAACAGGGACTATAAAAGTTTCCCTTAATTCATATTCATTCTCAACACACTCAATTTTAGCTCGTTTATCAGTTTTCCTGCATGCCTCGGTTCGCTTCCAGAAGCCAACAAGCTAATATAAAAATTCACTAGCATGTGATTGTAGGTCATGACATCATATCTTGCGTAGCATTTAATCAACGAAGCCCTCTCCAGGGCGCATCTTCAGAGTTAATTTCAACACAGATCAATGGAATCGTGTTGAATGGTGCCCTTGGATGTTGACCACACAAGCACGCAAGCATTTTCAAAAAAGGTTCAAAAAAATCCATCATTCAAGCTTCAACTGAGCACAGCACGAAGGAGCAGTTGGAGTGTTGACCCCTGATGGCATGTAAAAATAAATTTTATGTAACTTTCAACATGTAGATTCTTATGAGCTCCGCCCCCAAATCCATCTGTCTTTAAAAAAACTGGATGCATGATTGAACTCCAGTGCCTAGGAAGGGTTTCACGTTCAGCATGCACCTTGTGGGCATACATAAATATTTTCTGTGTCACCATGTCACTGACTGACAGACTAAGCGCTTGATGGGCCGACTGACCGGCTAGCAATGTGGTCGGTTCTTGCGATCCTTTAACAAACCACGAAACAACAACCGACAACGCTACCTAAGGTCGTGATCTTTCCGATGAGCATAGGTCAACTATGCGGTGTAAGTATGGGCGCTCATCAAAATCAATGATTTATTTCAACTTGATATTTATGGGCGATTGATTGTAGTTTGCGGAATGTAATGTCACTGAGTTTCTTAATTGATTGCAGTTTCGCTATTTCTCTCTTCAGTACTTACTCAACGCAGCTGGCCAACTATGTCAGTCTGTGGGAGTACTTCATTGTGTTGCATAACCCAAACTCCAGACACTTGATATAGGCAGCACCGGCAGCAGAGTACTCAAAAATCATCCATCTCTCACATTGTGCACTTCACTTTCCCCTTGGATCACGTTTAGCATTTAAAACATGGCACCGTGATGGGGATGTCGTTGACAATTTTTCAACTCTGCCCCAGCCCGAAGCTTAACGAAGCTTCAACAGATTCTTCACATTGTGAAGGAACAATTGCGAGATATCGATGACTTTGATGATCAATGGATTTGGCTCTAAGCCCAGACCGTCGCGAGATTTCATCAGCTATCATTTTTCGAAGTTCTGTATACAATGGAGATTGGGGCATATTTCCATATTCTTTTTCGCAACCCAAGCGAGGTGACTCGGTAGGGCGCGTGAAACTTTTTTGTGTGACAAATTGCCCGTATATCTATGGGCGCTCGCTGGATGTCGTCTGAAATATTAACTAGCTGTAGGTAGGTATGGGAGCAAGATCAAATTCGGTTGTCACTTTGACGGGAAGATAAATGACGATTTCCCACGGTACGATGAGAGGAGCCGCCGGGTAGAGTAACGGATTTCGTTGTTTGTGTGATTGGGTGCTCAGAATATGAATAATGATTATTGTGAATCATAGTATAACAGATTTTAGATTGTGTGAGTTGAGTAGAAATGGTGAATTAGATTGAATCGTTCTCAGCATAATTCGCAATCGTGATATACATCTAAATTAATAATGCTGAAGTTATGCGAAGAAGGACCATTCCAAGCTGGGTTCGAACGCAGTAATTTTTCTACATCAACAGCAATATTGTTCGAAGGCACTTTCAAACAGCTGGAAGCCTCAAGATAAAACTTTCGCGACTTCATTTCATCACATTTCACCACAAAATCTGTGCTTTGTTTCCAACGTAGGGATAGTAAGGGCATAATGAGACGACGAGGCGATATGAGCATGATGAATTTCAACATAATCATGCTGTTATTAATGAAATGGGCATAATCAGTCATTAAAGAATGTACCATACCTTTGTTAAAATTCATTAAAAGTGAACGAAAATATTCGAAAAATGTCAATCCTCAGCGAATGAAATTGTTATAATATGCTGACACGGAATTACGAACATCGTAATGAAATTTAAAATGTTTAAAATGCTACTAGCATCAATACCTCGCACGCCAAAGTCACGAGTCCGAGTCTCACCCCCGGACAAGTTACGGAAATTTTTTTTTTTTTAATAATCATTTATTTGTACAGGCTCAATCGAATCAACTTTACAGAGCCAAGTTATCATATTTGTATACATCAGGTATCTTAAAACTAAAGTTAGGGGGAAAGAGCCGATTACTCGCGGCCGTCTCGAGGTTAATAGGAATAACAATTTAACGGATAGGAAGATGGGTGGGAATTTAAAGTATACACAACACATTAACTTTATATCCCTAATTGTCAAAAAACTTAAAACTATACAACTTTTGGTTTCCTTTGAATTTGAACATTTTTGAAAGCGAAAAAAAAACACACACAAACACAGAAAAAAAAACTTATAATAAACATACAGGTTAAACTAACTACAATCTAAGGCTAATGTTAGTCAAAAACACATAAATGAGTTTCATGTACTCCAGATCACGTACAGCCAAAATATCCCTAACTGGAACATTAGGTTGTTTACCTCGAGCCCGAAGGGTATCATAAAGCTCAGATCTGACTCCACGATGCTCAGCACATGACCAAACAATGTGATCTGCGTCTTGGTAACCTTGTCCACATTCACAGAGATTGCTGTCGCTCAGCCCAACACGGTATAAATGAGCGTTCAAAGAATGATGATTGGACATGAGGCGAGACATGACACGAATGAAGTCTCGACATCCATCCCCCTAAACCAAGGTTTCTTCGACACCTTTGGGATGATAGAATATTGCCATCGCCCCAAATCTCCTTTACTCCATTTATACTGCCAGCTGACGAGTGACTGTTGACGAAAAATAGTAAAAAATTCGTTGAAGGCGATTTGTCGATCACAAATATCGCCCTCCATAGCGCCCACCTTTGCAAGCGAGTCCGCTTTCTCATTGCCCGGAATTGAACAATGAGATGGGACCCATACAAAGGTGATGATAAAATAACGCGAAGATAAAGCACTTAGAAGCTCCTGTATTTTCATGAGAAAATACGAGGAGTGCTTTACCGGCCTCAAGGAGCGAATAGCCTCTATAGAACTGAGACTATCCGTGAAAATGAAGTACTGATCCGGTGGTAATGAGGTAACAATTTCTAGCGTAAAATGTATTGCCGCTAATTCAGCGACATACACGGAACAAGGGGCTTGAAGTTTACGGTTGGCGCTATAAATTTCATTAAATATACCAAAGCCTGCTGACTCCTCTATCAAAGATCCGTCAGTGAAGAACGATTTAGTGGAATCAACTTGGCCAAACTTTGCAGCAAATATCACCGGAGCAATCATAGGACGATGATGCTCTGGGATTCCATGAAGCTCCTGCTTCATGGATAAATCAAAATGAACCGAATTGTCGAAATCGGAGAAGCAAACACGATTGGAAATGTTCGGCGAAGGGCTGACATCCTGTGTTATGTACAAATGGTACAAGGTCATGAAGCGGGTTTGAGGGTTCAACTCAAGGAGCTTCTCAAAATTTTCGATCACCTGGGGGTTCATAACTTCACACCTGGTGAGGAGCCGGAGAGATAATTCTGTAAACCGATCCGAGAGTGGCAACATGCCAGCCAGCACTTCAAGACTCATGGTGTGAGTCGAGTGCATGCAACCTAACGCGATACGAAGACACCGATACTGAATACGTTCCAGTTTGATGATGTGCGACCGAGCCGCTGAATGAAAACAAAAACTACCGTATTCCATAATCGACAAAATCGTTGTCCGGTACAACGTTAGAAGATCTTGTGGATGAGCTCTCCACCAGGTCCGGTAATTGTGCAGAGAAAATTGATCCTTGGCTGGCACTTTCGCTTCACATACTCAATATGGGATCTCCAGGTGCACTTAGAATCGAACCAGACCCCAAGATATTTAAATGACATAGAATGAGCTATCGGCTTACCCCAAATTTGAAGCTTCGGTTGTGCTGGGTTATGCTTCCTAGAAAAAACTACCAACTCAGTTTTCTCCGTAGAGAATTCGATACCTAGCTCTAGAGCCCAAGTAGACAAATTGTCCAAGGTATCCTGTAAGGGTCCTTGCAGATCGACCCCATTGGGTCCCGTGACAGACACTACGCCGTCATCTGCAAGTTGTCTCAACGTACAGTTGTCACTTAGACAACCGTCAATGTCTTTGACGTAAAAATTATACAAAAGGGGGCTTAAACATGATCCCTGCGGGAGACCCATGTAGCTAAATCGTGAAGCTGTAGAGGTTCCATGAGAAAAGCTCATATGTTTCTCTGACAGCAAATTGTACAAAAAATTATTCATTAATGGTGAAAAGCCACAAGCGTGGAGTTTATCTGAAAGAACTTCAACAGATACTGAATCAAAAGCCCCCTTTATGTCCAAGAATACAGAAGCCATTTGCTCTTTTTTAGCAAAAGCGAGCTGAATATCTGTGGAAAGCAACGCGAGACAGTCGTTCGTTCCCTTACCCCTACGGAAACCATATTGAGTATCTGAAAGCAGGTTGTTCGTCTCAACCCATTTGTCCAGACGGAAGAGGATCATTTTCTCCAACAACTTTCGAATACATGATAACATCGCGATGGGTCGATAGGAGTTGTGGTCGGACGCGGGCTTACCAGGTTTTTGAATGGCAATAACTCTCACCCGTCTCCAATCATCCGGTACAATGTTGAATTCCAGAAACTGATTAAACAAGTTCAACACGCGCCTCTTTGCGACGTCTGGGAGGTTCTTAAGCAAGTTGAACTTTATCCTATCAGCCCCTGGAGCCGTATTGCCACACGAAAGGAGTGCGAGAGAGAACTCTACCATTGAAAAAGGTTGGCTGATCTCATCTATCGAATTTGTGGTTTCACGAGGAATGATCCGTGCCGGCACAGAATCTGGACAAACTTTTCGCGCGAACTTGAGGATCCATTGGTCCGAGTACTCCTCGCTCTCGTTGTTCGTAGTTCGGTTACGCAACCTTCGCGCCGTGTTCCAAAGAGTACTCATCGACGTTTCGCGCGATAGCCCGTTCACGAATGTTCGCCAATAACCGCGTTTCTTGGCCTTGATGAGGCTCTTAAGTTCGCGTTCGAGAGCCGTGTATACTTCGAAGTGCTCAGGTGTTCCACGTCTACGGAAAACTTTAAACGCGTCGGACTTTTTACGGTAAACCTCGGTGCATTGCTGATCCCACCATGGAGAAGGAGGTTTCCTGCGAGATGACGTCCCTGGAACTGGTCGAGTTTGAGCTTGAAGCGCGCTGTCTAAGATCAGGTTGGAGAGGAAGTTATATTCTTCCAGCGGTGAAAGCCTTTCTACCGTCGTTACGGCTTCATCTACTGCTGTCCTAAACTTTGTCCAATCGATGTGACGGGTAAGATCATACGCGACGTTGACAGATTTCGACGGATTGAACCCGGTGGCAACCGAAATTTTTATGGGCAAATGATCACTACCGTGGGGATCTTGAATCACATTCCATGTGCAATCCAACGATAATGAATTCGAACAAAGTGTGAGGTCTAATCTACTGCCAACTGAGGATGTACCAGCCAAACGTGTTACTTCTCCATTGTTAAGTACTGTCATATTGAAGTTGTCACAGAGGTCATATATTAGGGATGACCGGTTGTCATCGTACAGTTCTCCCCAGCCTGTACCGTGAGTGTTAAAATCTCCCATGATCAACCGTGGAGAAGGAAGGACCGAACAAATATCTGAAAGTTGTTTTCGGTTAACTGAGGCTCTAGGAGGAATATAAACGGAAGCAATGCAAAGGCTTTTATTTTTGATAACAGCCTGACATGCGACAACTTCAATACCTGGAATTGGAGGAAAATTCACTCTATAGAAGGAGTAGCACTTTTTGATCCCCAAAAGTACTCCTCCTCCACGTGAATCCTCACGGTCAAGACGAATTATATTGAAATCATGAAACGGAATATGGATTTCGGAAGAGAGCCACGTTTCACAAAGAGCAAATGCATCACAACCGGTATTGTGAGCTAAAAATTTGAATGATTCCAATTTAGGAATCAAACTTCGACAATTCCACTGTAGAACAGTGATCAAATCCCCGACCTCATTTGGAAAATTATCCATCGAAGGAAATGATAGCTGCAAGGATGGGCCACTTAATTGTCAATTGCTTTAAAAAAGTCTTCACTGTGGGAAGCATTGCCAAAACAATGCTTTTGAGAGGGTCAGAAATTTCGAGGTACTTGAAGATACCTTCGGCAATGTCATCAAATGAGAACAGCCCACTTGAGGAGGGGGCTTCTGTTCTTAAAATAGGGGCGTCAGGGGTTTTGGATGTCCCCGGGAGAGATGGAAAGTCCTGGGTGTAGTTAGTACTACGGAAACCAGGAGGAATTGTTTTTCCTTTTTCCACCTTTTTTAGAAATGGGCAAGTTGGTCTCGGGCTTCTGTTCAGCAACTTTCCGTTGGCGAACGCGTCTTCGCTTTCGTGAAGCACCTTCCGGAAAACTGACTGATGTTCCCTCTTCAACCAAATCAAAGTCAGACTCGTCATCTGACAGAGGAGCAAAGGGATTTGTATTGGCATCGGGTGATGGTGAGGCCCTTTTCACCATTTCGGCAAAGATTGCCTGGAACGCTGTTTTAGCGAGCGTTCTAATTTTTCCCCGCGTTGTTTGTACGCCGGGCATAACGAGAGAGCATGAGGAGGAGAACCCTTGCAGAAAGCGCATTTTGGTGTGCTGTCTGCGCAGGCCCCATCCTCGTGTTTCTCCCCGCAATTGGAGCAGCGTGCCTTATTGCCGCAATGGGAGGTCGTATGTCCCATCTGCTTGCATTTTTGGCAGATCATGACCCGAGGTACAAACAACCGCACAGGTAGTCGAAGTTTTCCCAACTCGACGTATTGAGGAGGGCTGAGCCAGAGAAGGTCACACGAAACAGAGTCTGACGGTGTATATTTCTTTTCACCCTTGTTGATCGATACTGTGCCAAGTTGGCGCACATCCAGTATCTTCACTGGCGAAAGCAGAGGGTTCTTATATCGACCAACCCCCCGCTTCAGCAGGATCTCATGGGTCAGACTTGAATCGGTGACAACACCTTCGATTTCAATACCCCGAGCTGGGATATACACCCGATACTCGAGTGTAAAAAGCTGAGAGACAGCAATCTCGTTTGCCTGCTTAAGGTTGGACACAACGACCCGAAGTTTATTGGGTCTGACTTTGATTATCTCGGTCACGGCCGAGAATCGCTTCGTCAGATCATCAGAAATCTGACAAACATTCAGAGGTTTCGATTTGGGCTGAAAATAAACAACCCATGGACCAGATGAGCTATCTGGATAAGCACGTGATCGGGTTACCTTTTGAGTTACCTCATCATTTCGCGCCATAGATGATTCGTCTTCCGACGAACCATCCATGGCTCGTTTGTAGGAGCTTATGGCGCTCAACCACTGAGGCAATTAATATGAAAAAAACACAACACACACACAGAGAGACTCAACACAAAATACTTAAGCTAACAACAATTACTGAGAATATATTTAGGAGAGAAAGAGCAATAAAAAACTTATCTTCTATGTACAATTGATCTGCTGCTGCCGGGCGACGAACGTGTGTGGCCGCCTATACCGGTCAGGAGTGAAGCACAACGAGTGTGATACGATGGTCGGTGATGGTTGGTAGATGAACGGATGAACGCTAACACTGGACTGCTGGTGTGCGTTTCCACACAGCGACGCTATAGCGTATGCAAAATGGCCCGTCTCCAGCCAACCGCAATTAATTTCCAACTTTGCACTGCTTACACTAATCTTCCGTTCTTCATATGAAAAAAAACTCGACTATTGGTGGGCACTACCGCGAGAAAAAAATACCACTTGATTCTGCAATGAGGAACCGTGAAACACTCTCAAAGCAACGGCGCATGGGAAAACGAACTGTCTCGTTTGCTTGTCCACTGAGCAATGAAGTTACGGAAATTCCAAAAAAGGTATTTTTGTGACTACAACGGAAGATTAACCAGCCCAGGGCTGAAAATTTAAATAATAAAGGAACAGAAAGAATAGTTTTTCTAATTCTAATTTTAATAGTAATTCTTACAGTTATTCTAATGGTTGAGAAATTTTAACCTAAAATCATATTTTCTTTTCGTGTATGTGTGAAGTGTGCTTGGTTGTTTTTTTAGGCGGGATAGAAAATCCGGAACCACCTTTCGGTATAACTTCGGGGACGGGGCTATTGTGCTTGTTAAGCACCCACTATGTCTAACTACTTAGGGCTTCAGTAGTTAGGTGCTCCCTGCGACCTGTCTTTGGTATTTTCGCCATTTTTGTTGGAGATCGAGGACGATCTGGGAGGCTGCTACGCATACCGCGTCCCAGACGTCCCGGTCCTGGCACATCCTCTGGACCAAATTATTCGGAGACGTGTCGTGACCACTTACGGCAATCATGCCGGATCTCGCGCCGTCGAAGCGAGGACATGCGAAGAACACATGTTCCGCAGTTTCCTCGACTCCCGCGCAGTCGCTGCATGCGGAGAACTGTGCATGCCCATTAGGCTGATGCAAAATTTGAAATATTTGCTCCCCTAAGCTTAATCGACGCCAATTTGGGTCCTGATAGTCCCCAAAAAATTTTAACACAATTGGTTTTAATTTGGCTTTGCACACGCTATTCAAAGTTTGTATGGGAATTAGTATGAAGAATCTCAAATTTACATTTCCAGATCCCTAACATCTTGATATTATGTCCTTAAACCAAATCTTATATACATTCATATAGTGTAAGTTGCCAACTATCAAAATGCCGAAGATACCTGACATGTAAATTTTATACAAAAATAGTTATTCAATAAAACATAAAATACACACTTTAGGTATGATGTTTTATTCTTATTTTTGTTTTCTTATTAATTATATGTTTTTATATTTTATATTCATATATTTTATGTATTTTATTTTATTTATATTATTATATATATTTTATCTATTTTATATTTTTATTTTTTATATACATTACATATTTTACTTCTTATTATTATATTTGTTGAATAACTATTTTTGTATAAAATTTACATGTCAGGTATCTTCGGCATTTTGATAGTTGACAACTTACACTATATGAATGTATATAAGATTTGGTTTAAGGACATAATATCAAGATGTTAGGGATCTGGAAATGTAAGTTTGAGATTCTTCATACTAATTCCCATACAAACTTTGAATAGCGTGTGCAAAGCCAAATTAAAACCAAATGTGTTAAAAATTTTTGGGGTCTATCAGGACCCAAATTGGCGTCGATTAAGCTTAGGGGAGCAAATATTTCGAATTTTGCATCAGCCTAATGCCCATATTTATGCAGGTATTGTCAAGAACAGCCGTGACCAGCCAACATCTGCGTTAAGTGGAAGTTCACTTCACCGTGTGCCTACAAAACTACCGTTAAATTCGGGATTAAACGGTGATTCCACCGTCCTTTGGTGGAGTTGTTCCATTCCCTATGCCACTTAACCATGGATGCGGATCTACCCTAGTAGCACACTTGTTACCATTCGGTTGAGAAAACATAAATATGACTTGCTAATTTATAATCAAGTTACTACAACTAATTATGATCGTAGCGTGCTACTTGGGTAGTGGTCTTCCGAATACCTCTTGTTCCACGTTGTTCGAAGCACTCTACGTCCTTTTTTATGACCATGCCTATTGGCATCATCCCCGCTAGGACGCAGACCGCGTCACGTGATACCGTTCGGTATTTAGGCACATAAGCCAGTGCGTACTCTCTAGCTTACTAACGTAGCTCTTGATACTCAAGGCGGTGATCCAGGCCGGCCTGCCGTACCTAAGTATGAACAAGGCGACACTGACCAGGAGTTTACGCTTACTCCCTTGCACCGCCGAGCTATTCGACATCATGCGGGATAATGCCGATATAGCCATAGAGGCTTTCTTGCAGGCGTAATCGACGTGACTGATAAAGGATTGCTTATCGTCGATCATGACCTCAAAGTACCTTTAAGACCTCTTCGATTTAACTGTGCAGTTACCTGCACTGATCGTTGAATGTTGCTCCAATTTTCGATTATTCACCACCGTGACCTCAGTCTTGGGCAAGCTCCAGTTGCCTGGAACTCATCCATCTCTCCACAATGCCTACGGAGTGCGAGGCCGTTAACTTGACCTCTTCAATGGATTCGCCACATATCTACAGGGTGATTTCGTCCGCGAACCCGACTATCTTCACCGCGTTTTGAACTCAAGCCGTAGTAACTCATCGTACATCGTGTTCCATAACACCGGACCCAAGATCGAACCTTGTGGGTTATCTGGACACGTTTCTGGCCTGCGTCTATATTGTATACTAGTACGCGATTCTGGAACTAACTTCCAAGAATCTTGTAGTAGCGTACTCCTCGCCATTTGCGCTGGATTGCCACCTCAGCCGCCTTGGAGACTTGAAGCCAAACTGATTATTATACAGACCCCCTATACTCTCCGTGTATTTTGTCAGTCTGTTGAGGACCATCTCAGGCACCTTACCAGCTGTTTTTAACAGACATATAGGTCTATATGCCGATGGATCTCCTGGTGGCTTCCCTGTCTTTGTTAGCAACACAAGGGTCTGAATTTTCCAGGCGTCCGGGAAGACGCCCTCGTTCAGACACTTTTGTAAAACCACCCTGAACATTTCGGGATCCAGCAAGATAGCCGTCTTGATGGCCAGGTTCGGAATACCATCCGGTACCAGCGCTTTGTTCACCTCTAGCGACTTTGCTATCGCTATGAGTTCCTCGCTCCTCAACGTCACCTTGTCGCCGGCCCTCGTTGTGCCATTGTCAATGCCCACGTGGGCTCGGGTGTTCGGCTGAACCACTCACCCTTCCGTCTCTATGACAGCGTTAACGTCTGGGATACTGGAACGCTGGTCATGGGACAAATCTACGGTGGCGGGGGGCCATGGACTCGTGGTTCGGAAAGAGTCCCCTAACGATCAACTGCAGTAGCTCTGGTGATTGCTCGGTTGGAGCCACCGCTATTACCAACGCGTTTAGGCCAGTTAGCGCAGTTGTCATACGATCGAGCATTTTGGAAAACTGTTCAATCGACCAACTTGGCGGTGCGTAGAGCAGCTGCAGAAGAACATTCCATTCACTTTTACTACCGCGAAACTTTCGCTTGTTCTAGACACTACCGCCTGAACCGGGTACTTGCCTGTCGTCCATAATGCCTCCATATTAGACCTGTCCGCACCCCAGTTGCCGTTGCCGGCTGGGATGCGGTATGGGTCGGATATTATGGCGATATCCGATGCCGACTCGCGAACTATCAAACACAACAGTTGCTGGGCGGCCTCACAATGGTTCAGGTTTAGTTGGGTAACCTGCATTACGATTGGCTCGTTGGAATTATAGACACTCAAGTAATAGACCGGACAACGTGCCGCCATGTTGTATCCAAAACGAACATTTCCTCGCATTTCCAATACGATTTGACAGTTGTTTTGGATATATCAACTATGCCAGACTCACGTTGTCCGGTCTATTACTTGAGTGTTTATAGTTGGAATGCCTTTAGCGGCCGGCAACTCGAAAACAAATCAAGCTGAACAATGCATTAGCTCGTAAGTAACATTGAGAGTTGCTATTCGTCGACTATCTCTTTCGTGATTAGTTTGTCTGTTTAACGAGTTGCTGATGTTTTTGACGTATTTGGACCCTTTTTAATCCTTATATTACCGTGTCTTTTGAAAATACTTGAACATGCTTTTTCATAAAGGGTGTACGTAATCAAATTGCGACACACACAAATATTCCGCAAAATTCACCCGTTCAGCCAATCATCTTCAAACTTTTAGGGGGTAAAATAAAACTTGTTATGAATATTCTCCCATATTTGTTTGATTCAATTTCAATTCCATATCCAAATGCACGAACCTTCTTCTTTACACTACTCATAAGGTCCTGTACAACATTTGGACCAACTTTATTTTTGCATGGCAATCCAGTTTTTCTTCATATTTTCGTCCGATTTCAGTTCCTTAGGATGCTTCCGAAGTGCCTGCTTCATGATGGCCCAATACTTTTCAATTAGCTGCAGTTCCGGTGCGTTCGGGAGGTTGAGATGCTTCGGCACGAAATTGACCTTCAATTGCTTGCCAAATCATATAATTTTTGGCAAACTTTGATATCTTCTGCTTTTTGACGTCCTCAGCGACATCGAATTTATGATGAGCAGTGAAAAACTACAGCCTCGGAAGCTGCCGGAAGCCTGCTTTTACATACGTTTCATCATCCATAACGAGACAATGTGGTTTCGTCAACATCTGGGTGTACCATTATCCTTATCGCGTTATATATTGTTCAGGATCTAAAGCCAACTAAAGTTAAACTGATTGCAAAACCTCTGAAACCTATCGAAAAAAGATAAAGCTATTAGCGTTCAAACTATTTCAGTTATTTTCAAAATTTCATTTGACGCCTACCCGTAAGGCATAGTCTGATCCAAATAGCGTGGGTATGGTCCTAATAGATTGTTAGACCAGTACTTGATAGTTAGTATGTTAGAAAATTCTATTGTACACTCTTTCGAAAGTATTTGGTGGCTCTGAAGACGGCCATTTGGTGTAAATGATGATACGGCCTCGTGTTGAAGGCCCTTTTCAAGCGTCCCAACCAGTGTTTTGCATCGCATTACCTCTGGCTGCATTCAATTTCACCCGATAACCAGGAGCTTTTTTTTTTCCTCTGTTCGGGACATAAACCACTGCGACCAGTAATTTGATCTATTGTAGTATATCCCGTAGCCTTTGTTTAGTGCATGTCGAGTTACTTCATCACTATTGAGAAATGATGAAGTATTCGGTGTTGTTACAGTTGTAATTGTTTGTTTTGTTGGCAATGAATCAGGTTTAATTGAAAGTTTCCGCTATTTAAACCCTTTGTGAGCGACAGCACTCTTCAAAGGCGCGCCCCTTTATCAGCCAAAATCGGATTCATTGCAAACAAAACAAACAATAACTCCGATAGTGACCATGCATCAGAACCCTAGTCATAACCAATTCAAACTATAGAACATCAAATAGAAAATAAGAATTCACATAAATGAAGACTAACCATGTTTTCTTTATTCCAAGCTCATCCTCGCACAATTGCAAACTGAGTATTGTCACTTTTTATAAGACATTAAATGTAATAAGGACTAAAAAGCCTTTGACCAGAAAAACAAATATGTTCCCTAGTTTGAATTAATTCGGACTAGGGTTCGGTGGTAGATCTGATACCCCGTAACGCACCACGAAAAGGTGATCTACCAGCGTTACGGGTTAACCAGGAGCTTGCTCGGCATCGGTACATGGTCGTTTCGGAGGATTTCCCGTACGTTGGATCTTAATGCGCTTCCAAAATTTGCGCATACGGTTGGCATTAAGACGATTAGGCATTATAGTTAGGGAACGTCCATTAATTACGTCACGCAAAATTTGACTTTTTTAACCCACCCCCCACCCCCCCTTGTCACGTTTTTTGAATGGACAATCAATTTTTTTTGTATGGATCGTCACGTTTTCCCAAACCCCCCCTCCCCCCATACTGCGTGACATAATTAATGGACCTTCCCTTATTCTCACTTTCACCCTGTTTCTCAAAACTTATTTCTTCCTAGAAGTGAAACTCTATGCAACGCGAATCGTTTACACAACAGAATAACTGTTCATAGCAGTACGTATTGGAATAAGCAGAGAATGTTACTTCGGAATATCATGTTCGAGAATGAAAACTTGTCCGTGATAGGTATTAACTTGATAACCGCAACATTACTTAAAATTTTCCGACGCCGATTGATGAATATTTACGAGAAATATATTCATCTCTTATTTGTAACATTTTAAATATTTGAGTAAATAAAATTGCAGTCGTAAAAACCTCAAGTTTAAGAGCAAATATCTCAAAAATAAATCAATCAAAAAAATGTTGAGTTTTGGTGTCAGGTGTTTCAATTTTTCGTGACGGTAGCCATTTGTAAATTGTACACAATGGTCAAGGTATGTAGCGAAGAGAACACTAAGATTAGTTTAGCCACCGCTGGCGCTGGTAAGCACTTGGGAAGTAAGGCTTTGTGCACAAATTACGTAACGCATGAAGGGGGGGAGGGGGGTTGAGCAACCGTTACTTATTGTGACATATGGGGGAGGGGGGGTCTTAAAATCGTTACTTAACAAAATAACCAATTTGAAAAAAAAAAAAAATCAAAAGTGAATAACCATTTGGCATCAATTAAATTTCCTGTGAGCCAAGCAAAGTAGCAAGTAGTAAGTAGAAAAGCGGATTCATCCGTGCCTTGACCTACCCTGCAGAGGTAGATTAGGCAATAGTAACGTCCTTGGTTCGAGTACTACTTTACCCGCGCACTTTCGCTCAATTTTCAATTCTTCTATTCTATTTCCAACCTACCGGACATTGACGGGACTTTCAACACTTTCTCTTCATATCTTTCATTCTAGCAAACATTACTGTCTATTCTTGGTGCTTCAGGATGATGAGCGTACATCTTCTTCTACATCAAGTAGAAAATACTTAGTTCATACTAGTTGAGAACTATGTTAAAATTCTGGAAAACCCCACTTTCAATGAAAGGTTTTAATCTATATTTTGAAGATTTTTTTCGAAAATGAGCCAAAACTTTGTCTTTGTATTATTAATGACGTTTGCCATAACTGGTACACTGCACCAATTATCGCCATAGTTTTAAATTTTAGATCCTTTCATAGCCAATCGCATGTGTTTCTTACGGCCATAATAGAAATAAATGTATGGCTAAGTGGTGAATCTGAAGTTTTAAGATAAATGGATTAAGTCTATCTTTTGATTTCCGATCAAATTCTAAAGCATCGATAAATGAAGATGTACACTGAAAATTTATTTTCGTTAATTAGCTTTCACTCGTTTCGTAAACATGGATTATGCACATAGAACAATCTCTTAAATTATATGAAACATTAATATTGCAGTGAAGAGCAGAACAACTCCTCGTAGTTGCCCTTTTTTTAAATTATATTTTGAGCTGGTAAAGTTTGTTTTTATTGGTAACAAAGAACTCGTAGCTCTTTGTTTTTTTTTTGTAGAATGAACGAATGTTCTTATTGTGTCAAAAAATGCTTTGTGCATTTGACAGCTGCGCGTGTGGCTTTTTATACGAAGGAAGCTTCGTAGAAAGTAAAAATCAGTTTCGTTGCAGAAAACAACGAATAGATTTGTTAGTCCTACTTTCGACCGTAACATGAACGAAAATTAATTTTCAGTGTACTATTGAAATGTGATCTACTAAACGAAAGGTATCTTATGACGATTTGCGTCACCAATTGGCACAATTTTCCATAAATTGTACATCTACACGCTGAAAATATATTGTTCTGTATAGATTCAACAAATTTTGTTGTTGACTCACGGCTTACCCATAATATTTATTTATTCAAACAATATCGATTTAATTTTTGAATTTAGACCAGAGCGGTTGGATTGAAAAAAAAAATGTTTTTTATGCATTAGAACCATTGAAATAATAAGAAATTAAGGTTAATGATTGTTGATTCTACAAAATAATTTTGTTGACTCAATAAAGATTTCTGTTAGAAATGTTAATTTACTAACAATATTGGATTCGAACAAAGGAATTGTTGTTTAAAATATATGGTTGCATTTAACTAAAACAATGTGTGGTTTGATTATATACACAAGAAATGTTGATTCAACTCATTGCGTTCAGCCTACATCAAATGAACTTGTCACTGTGTCTTTTGTTCTATGTTTCTGCCGTCATGATTTAGTCGCACATAGCGCGCCCTTTTTCATGCACTGCCAGGATTAAAAGGAAAACTCTGAATAGTACCTATATAAAAAAATATAATTAATAATATTTTTTTATAACAATTACAATAATTGCAATAGGTAAATATTATGCATTGCATAAAATACTGTTTATTTAAGTGATATGAATTAAGCTCTTTTTCTGATACTTTAAATAATTTTAAGACATTTGAATAAACTTGTTGAACTAATATTTGTAACAGTTTGAATACAGTACAATGAGTGCAATGTTTTTCGTAATCTTTATATTAGCTTTAAGTTACTTAAATGAAATTAATTGAATGATGTTTGCAATCTTTACTTATTTCAAGTATATTAGAATTAAACATAAAAACAACAAAAATAACAGTTTTTGTGATGATTTTATAGCAACTGAGAAAATAGGGTAGGGTGTTCGTGAGCGTTACGTAATTAATGGGGGGAGTCTGGTCTCGCGTTACTTATTGTTACATAGGGGGAGGGGTCCAAAATCCCGTTTTTCTGCGTTACGTAATTTGTGCACAAAGCCTAATGTTAGACATCATTCAAATCAAACAAACTCTCTCAAAATTGAATTGGTCGTCCTGAAAAGGATGGATTTGAAATGGTCCGCATTTGAAATAGAACCTTCTCGGTCTAGTTAGCCTCGATCTAAATTTAGCATGCGAAACAAAGTTATAAGACATTACCTCTTATTTTCGTAATTTTCAATAGTTCAAAATTGTTTACGGATAATGTTTGATAGTTGAATTGATACGTGGGAAAATTTCCAATCGTTTGATGTAAACACCTTGAAAACCTATCCACCATTTATTAAGTTATAAGTGAATAATTTGTAACGATATTTCGTAACGGTCGCTTATTTTAAGGTTTTCAATTGACACCCTACCCTTGCTGTAAGACGTGGTCTTCGTCAAAAACAGCATTGCAGACGTGACAACGAAACACATTCGGTTATGCTTTGTTCAGACTACAGCGTTGTAACATGATACAAGCCTATCTTGATAACGTTTTACATGGTGATACTTTTTATAACACCCTTGTATTATGTTACAACTGCATAGTCTGAACAAAGCATTAAAAGCGATGCAATAACAATTCCACCCATTGGATTAGTGATAAAAATAAAGATTCCTACGAGACCGCTTCTCGCTTTTGTGGACAACGTGTAGTGGTAAACTTTGAACTAGGTTTTAAGACCCTTTTCTCAAGGCATACATAGGTATGTTCAAATAGATATACCAATACAAAAAAGGCAATCATTGTTTTTTGAAAACCAATCACAAAACATTCAACCAGTGTTTGGATAGTTACGAAGAAAGTGGATATAGTTTTTGGCTCAGTGGTACAACGGTCCCATGCTTAATGATTCACCTCTGATCAAGTAACGCACAGTAACACACGCTCAAATATTCTGTCAAAATAATCCTTATGACACACAGCTAGGTTACTCTGATATCTCAGGTGGTCTATTTTCTTCAGTTGGTAGGAAAGTCGGGTGGAGTAGCGAGGTCTCAAAAGAGATTTAGTAGTGGAGCGAAAGAGTATGGAATGGTTCGAGTACTGCTATATCCAAGCCCTTCGCGCAATTTTCAATACTTCTATTCAATTTTCACAACACGCCGTACACTGATGAAACTATCAACAGTTTCTCTTCATATCTTTCATTCCTAGCAAACATTACTGTCCACTCTTGGAGCCTCATGGTGATGAGCGAACATCTCCTTCTACATCATAATCGTTACTCCACGTACGGAGAATACAAATATAACAATTATAATAAGTAATAGTCAATAGTATATTACGCACATAATGACAGTTGTTGATTGCGTTTTTGCCTAGGAGTGAGGAGTTATATATTAATGTAAACGGTATGGACTAAACGTTTTCTTAATATACATGTTTAAATACAAACACGTGCACGTGTTTCCGTGTTTTTCCCCGAAATATTAGAAAACAAACTTTGCAGCCTGACAATTCACTTCCCAATAGCATAGAACACAGGCCTGGTAGTGTGAAACTAATCATCTCCTTGACTCTCCGGTTTGGTTTAAAATGGAACTGCAAGTTTGACATCACAGGCACTGTTGTATTGGTTCAAAGGAAACAACTTCAGATTGCCAGACCTGATTTTACTTAAAATAGATCATATTTTTATGGGTTGAAACATGGCTGAAATTCTCATATACACTATTGAGACCACCTGACATATTAGAGCTATCTTGGACACACAGGTGGTACACTACCGTTGTACATTTTTAATCTTGTCCCTCAAACTGTACGTTTTATTGTACTGGTCCCGGTCCCTAGCTTAATGATTCGCCCCTAATAACGTAACTCACACCAACACACCCTCAAATATTATGTCAAAGTAGCATAGCGAATCAAAACAACAACAAAGATACTAGTACCGAAAGGTACCGAAAAGCGCTAGAATTATTGCAAAGTGCAGACCGAGGGGCAACTCACTAGTGTATTTTCGGTTCAGACCAACGTATTGAAAATTGTATTTGCATATTTTTGCGAATTTGAATGTATTTTGTGCATTGATGTATTGTTGTGCATTTATTTTGAATGAATGTAATTTTTCGTGTATTTTTGTATTTTTTGTATTTTTTATAATTCTTTTGTGTTGAAAACAATTAATCGTGTTTCCTGTCATTTCTTTTCTTTCAGTGTTTACATTTGCAATTCAAACTCAAAACTTGGTGCGCCGAAGAAATCTACATTGAAGATTGAAATTTTCAATTGAGTCATGCTTCTGCGGTAGTTTTTTTTTTTATTTTTTTTCCGTCGGCCTATTTCCTTACATGGTGACAATCACCGACGCCAGGGAGACGACTCTGCCACCTGGACCCTACCTAACGACTTACGACTGTGAGCCGGGACCAACGGCTTTACTTCCCTTTCGAAGGAAGACGTGACCATAATTTTTTCGCCTCAGAAAAACCACCGACGTCGACTGGGAATTTCTGCGGTAGTTAACCGATTACAAAACTCTTAGTTAAGGCGCCCATTGTTTTGGCGGAGGTACTGCATAACTTGTCAAAGCATCGAGTCAAAGTCTTGTGGTGTGAGGCGTATATCAACTAGATGTTTTGATGACACACCTCCACCACCAGGCACCTCATTTTACAACCAGCTTGTTCAGACTACAGAGGTATAACATGTTATAACAGTTTTCAAATAATTTAAACAAGAAATTCGTCATCAAGATAGGCCTATAACATGTTATAACTGCTCAGTCTGGCAAGTGTTCTAGACTAGCAGCTGCGTAGAAATTATCCAGTTAGTGTTTTAGTTTTAGTCATTTAGTGTTTTAGTTTTTGAAATCTTACAGCATGGTACATGGTGCTGCAGAAAATAATGCGAAATTTTTTTCTATTTCTTTCAAATCCCATTTTCAACTAATTCAAGCAATAATATCAACATTTTCGGGTGCAGTTATCTTTATAAAGTCCCTTTGTTCAAATTTATTCAATGTGTCATCCATTTTTATTAATAACATCTTTGAGCCGACGCCGGAAGCCAGAGCATGCCTTCCGGACGTAGTCCTCCGACATTGACTGCCATGTGCATGTTATCGTTGACTTCAGGGTTTTCACACTAGGGTGTGATGTTTTGCAGGCTCGTGCTTGAACATATGCCCAAACCGAATAATCCAACGGATTAAGATCTGGACTGCTAGGGGGCCACAAATCCTTCGGCCAAAACTTGCTGACGCAAATATGTACATCAAGGTGCTGGCTTCAAGGTTTACTTCGGACCAAGGGGTTCTAAAACAGTGATCCAATTTCAAATCGCTAGTTGCATATTGATTGTTGGTTCAACCATTGTTGGGTTCGATTGGACGTTTGAAACGGCACTCCATCCTGCTGTAGGACAACGATTTGGTCCTTGGAGAAATTGGCCTTCACCTAGGGAAGCACTTGGTCCTTTAAAATACCGATATACACTTCGTTGGCCACAGCATCGATGCTGAAAAGCTTTTCGTCGGAGAATAGAATTATCATATTTTCCTTCTTCAACAAGGAAAGCAATCTCTTGGAACGAGTCACTCGTAGTTCCTTGACCCGGTCCGTAATCAAGTGGCGTTTCACTTTGACTCTGGAAGATGTATGCAGGTCTTCTTTAATGATCCTCCGCATGGATTTCTCTGAAATATTGGCTTCCTTTGCAAGTTTTCTTATGGAACGCACCGGGTTGCGAGCAATTTTTGTACGAACCGATTTGATCACATTCGGCGTGCGTGCAAAGCGCGGACATCCGCTTCCCGGCTTCCGCTACTTAGGACCATCCTGCAGGGACTTTTTTGATGCGGTAAACTGATGCCAAATGGCACCCTACCACCTTGGCAATCCCTTTCGGCTTCTTCTGGGCGAGCAACAAACTGGTGATCACTTCTTTCGCGAACATTTTGACGAATCTACCTATCTACCTATATATATATATATAAAAATGGATTTCTGTCTGTCTGTCTGTCTGTCTGTCTGAACCTCATAGGCTCAAAAACTACTGAACCTATCAGCGTGAAATTTTGTATGGAGAAGGTTTTGGGGCCGGAAAAGGTTCTTATGATAGTTTGAGACCCATCCCTTCTCTGTAAAGGGGGGCTCCCATACAAATGAAGCACAAATTTCTGCATAACTCGAGAACTGATCAAGCAAAGGAACCCAAATTAAGCATGCGGGAGTTTTTGGAAGCAAGAAATGTTTATATGGTAGTCAGAGACCCCTCCCCTCTCTAAAAAGGGAGGCTCCCATACAAATGAAACAGAAGTTTCTGCATATCTCAAGAACTAATCAAGCAAATGGAACCAAATTTGGCATGTGGGGTTTTCTGGAGACAATTTGTTTTCTATGGTGGTTTGAGACCCCTCCCCCTCCTGAAAGGGGTGCTGTCATACAAATGAAATTAAAATTTCTTCATAACTCTAGATCTAATAATGTAAATGGAACCAAATTTGACATGCGGGGATTTTAAGGGCAATGATTGTTTCTACGATAGTATGAGACCCCTCCCCTCTCACTGGTAGGAGGGGGGGGTCTCATATAAATGAAACGAAAGTTTCTATATATCTCGAGAACAAATCAAATGGAACCAAATAAGGCAGGTTAGATTTTTGAAGGCAAGAAATATTTCTAAGGTGACTCGACACCCCTCCGCGCTCTGTAAGAGGGGGCTCTCATACAAATGAAACACAAATTTCTGAATAACTCGAGAACTTATCAAGTTAATGGAACCAAACTTGGCGTGTGGAGTTTTTCGAAGGCAAGAAATGTTTCTATTGTGATATGAGACCCCTCCGCCTTCTGTAAGGGGAGACTTCCATAAAAATGAAACATAATTTTTCAATAACCCCTGAGCGACCATTGGCATTAGTTTTGAAAGGCTGTATGTGTTCAGTGCCTCCTTAGGAGGAGAGGAGCTCCTATACAAATAAAAAGCAAATTTCTGCATAACTGGAGAACTAATCAAGTAAATCAAACCACTTTTAGCATGTGGGGGTTTTTGGAGGCTAGATTTCTATATGCATAAAAATGAATTTCTGTCTGTCTGTTTGTCAGACCCTTATAGACTCGGAAAGTTCTGAACCGACCAACGTGAAAATTTATATGAAGCGGTTTTTGGGGCTGGAATAGGTTCTTATGATTGTTTGAGACCCCTACTCTCTCAGGAAGGGAGGCTCTCATACAAATGAGACACAAATTACTTCATAACTCGAGAACTAATCAAGCAAATCGAATCAAATTTGGCATGTGGGGGGTTTTGAAGGCAAAAAAAACCATAAAAATGCCAGTTATATTCAATTTCCCTTCATTTAGTCGCAAGCGTAGCAGCGCACGCACCGGACGCAGCTATTATTATATGTATAACAATGAAGTTCTGTCTGTCTGAACCTAATAAAATCGAAAACTACTGAACCGATCAGCGTGAAATTTTGCGTGGAGGGGTTTTTGGGGCCGGAGAAGGTTCTTATGATAGTCTGGAACCCCTCCCATATCTGGAAGGAGGGGGGGGCTCCCATACAAATGAAACACACATTTCTGCATAACTCGAGAACTAATCAAACAAAGGAAACCAAATTTAGCATGTGGGAGTTTTTGGAGACAAGATATGTTTCTATGGTTTCTTGAGACCCTGCCACCCTCTGGAAAGGGGGGCTCCCATACAAATGAAACACAAATTTCAACCAAACATGAGAACTATCCCTACTGCCATTTGTATGCAGGGGCTTATGGTTTGGAAAAGGATCCTATGATAGTTCGAGACTCCTCCCGCCTCTAGAAAGGGGGGCTCCCATGCAAATGAAAAACAAATTTCTGCATAACTCGAGAACTAATCATGCAAATGGAATCAAATTTGGTATAGGCGAGTTTTTGAAGGCAAGAAATGTTTTTATGGTAGTTTGAAGCCCCTCCTCTCTCTGAAAAGCGGGGGTCCCCATACAAATGAAACACAAATTTCAAACAAACATGAGAACTATGCCTACTGCTATGCAAATTTGTATGCAGTATGTCCGGAAAAGGATCTAATGATAGTTTGAGATCCCTCCCACCTCTAGAAAGAGGAGCTCCCGTACGAATGAAACAAAAGTTTCTGCAAAACTCGAGATCTAGAACTTCATCACACCACAACTCGAGAACTAAACAAGCAAGTGGAATCAAATTTGGCATGTGAAGGTTTTTGGAGGCAAGAAATGTTTCTACGTTGGTTTGAGACCTCTCTCCTCTTTAGAAGGGGGGGGGGGTCATACAAATGAAACACAAATTTGAACCAAACATGAGAATTTTTGGATTTTTGGAGTCGGCGAAGGTCCTTATGATGAGACTCATCCCTCATCTGGAAGGGGGTGCTCCCACACCGATGAAACACAAATTGCCACATCACTCGAGAACGAATGAAGCAAATGGAACCAAATTTGGTATGTGAGGGTTTTTGAAGGCAAGAAATGTTTCTATGGAAGTTTGAGACTCCTCCCCTTCCTGGTAGGGGTGGGTTCTCATGAAAATGAGACAGAAATGTCAACCAAACATGAGAATTCTACTTACTGTAATGAAATTTTATATGTAGAAGTTGTTGAGGCCGGAGAAGGTTCTTATGATGGTTCAAAGCTCATCTCCCGTCTGGAAGGGGGGGGGGTCTACACAAATGAAACACAAATTTATGCAAAACTCAAAAACTAATCAAGCAAATGGAACCAAATTTGGCATGTGGGGAGTTTTAGACAAAAAAATGTCCTAAGGTGGTTTGAGACCTTATCTCTCTGGTGAGAGGGGGGGTAGCCTCTCAAACAAACGAAACAGAAATTGGAACCAAACATGAGAATTATCAATGCAACTTAAACTCAAAATGTGTATTTCTCGGGTAAGAAGCATGTACTGATAGAAGTTTGACCCCTGCTTAGCCAAGAATGGTTGATGCTTGAGTTACTCTCAGTGCTACATTATGCACAAGAAGTTGATCAAAGGTTATGGAAGGGAAAATTACATTCAAACTGACAGGATACGGCTTCGTTTGATGATACATTTTTTTGTCAATGAAATGCTTCTACGCAGAAAGAAAGACCTATAGAAACTACTGATCCAAAAGTTTAATTAAAAACATAAATCTTTGTTTTTTTTTCAGAAATTACATTAGTAAACGAAAATATTTTAACCAGATGCATTCACAAAAACAACATAAACGAGCAGGTTCTATTGAATTTGCATTCATTTAGTTGCATGCGTAGCAAGGCTCGCACCGGGTTCAGCTAGTTTGCAATAAAACAAATAGAATGTTTGGATGCAGCACTTGAAAGTAAACATAAGAAAATACACATTCGACAGAAATTAGTCACTAGCTACACGAATCAACCCAATACTCAAGTTTGAACATTTTCGCATTATTTTCTGCCGCACCCTGTACAAGGGA
>JASCZW010002664.1:0-31108 GCA_034211315.2 Aedes japonicus
CATCACATAACGACTGCTATTCTGATGGGGAATGCCAATCAGCTTTCCAGAATAGAGGGCGGGCTCTTCCCACTCATTGGGGCACTGTTGGGGGATATTGCTCTCGATATAGAGGAAGGAGACTTATCCTGGGGAAATGCAAGGTTGTTGGGTTGCTCATCGATCCATCTGGCTTAGCTCCCTATAGCGGCATGATTGTGGATAATCAGCGGTTATTGCTTGATCGTCTAACAGAGAGGAGAGTCTGCCGTCGGACGTAGTTCTCCATGCCAAGCAATGGGCGGTAGTACATACATCATGCTATTACTGCAACATATAATTCTGACTGAAAAATCATCGGCGACTTGATATCTACATTTAGAATGTTTACGTTTCACTGAATAAACATAATCACAAATTAGAAACAAAGATTGAATGCAAGGAATTTCCGAATGTCACTAGCACCAATTTGGTTACATGATGTTCCATGACGGTTTCTTAAATATGCCTAGAGCCATGAGTACTGAATGTCATCAAATATAGGCTAGTTTCATAGAGCCACAATCTAACATTTGTTTTCAACGTTCAATGATTCTAACACAAATAAATACCGAATACCCATGACGATCATTCCACTGATGAATACAAATTGTTTCTCCTGATATCGTGTTCCTTCATCCATTCAAGTACGCACTCCGCCATGCATTGTGCATCTGAATCACTATCTCTAATTTCATGTTTTATCATCCATTGCATTAATGTTCACGGGATGTGGCGAGACATCTCATCCACGATTACAGCTGTTGCTGTTAGACATCTTCTGTTATCGACTGAGGGCGGGCTGCTCACATGGAAATGTCATTAACATATCATTATTCATCCCACTCCTTCGATGGGAGTTGTTGGTTGGCCTGGTTGATGAGTGGCTCTGCTGATTGCTACTGATTGAAGGCGCTCGTCGATAACGGAGGCTAAATTTTCTCGTATACGTGCCTTCCGATCACAGATGGCAGTGTTGATGGTGGAAAAGACAATTCCTGTCAGTCTATGCTAGCGGTGGTGTATCGTGCGAGGAAAAGATTAGTATAATTAGATTTAGTTTGATTTGCCTTATGAAAACATTACAGAAGAGCGAGCCACAAAAGCGGTGCGACGAGATATTGCTGTTGAAATTATGATCAAATTTGATGCCGGAAAAGCACTGCGGCATCATAATACGGGCGGCATAGTCCATCGTTTGCACAAGTTTGCGAAACTCGTTATTCTGCGAAACTGTTACTTGATTGTCCAGACATGTGAAAAATGTTTAAACGGCCCTGATAAATGATGATGAGAAGCTCTCAAGAGCCACTACTGAAGCCAGTATTTCCGGTGTCCACCAGCGTTTCATAATTGCTCCAGTACACTTAACGAAGATTTTATATCATAAGATGGAACGACATAAAAAAAGAACTCCAGCGATTCATCCCACTCATTCTTGCCTTCCACACAGCCTGCCTCCTGAATGTAACTATCCTACTGCGGGCATCTTCAGTTTCTCGTTCAGCGGTTTGTCTCCCGAGGATGCAGCAACAAGAGTTCTCAATGCATTATCATTCTGGTGCCTGTTTCCATGATTTATACGGGACATATTTGAATGTCATTGCCTTCCTACGAAGGAATGAAAAAATCCAGAAACATGAGTCTTGCCCTTCCCGTCCATTGCGGCCACAGCAGCTGGCTTGTTTCACAAGTGATTCAAGGGAAATGCTGAAATATGCCTTTCTTTCATTTTCACCGTCGTACCACAGGACTAAATTTGCTGGGAAGAATTCCTTTCATCTACACTACCAGTCAGGCAGCTGACTTTATTGCACGCTCAGTTGAATATTGCATCATCTAAAAGGAGGCACATTAATGATACTAGTCTGTATCCGCACAATCCAGACACTGAAAACATGGATAAAACATACATTCTCGCATTATATCTGTCGAACTTACTTCAGACTACGGGATGCTGTAATTGGCCTGGGTGAAGACAAAACATAGTTATCTTCGATATTTTACACATTTCGAATTTGCTTAATCTGTTCATTTGAGGAAAGGTGTCTTGTCCGCTGAGTGTTTGATGTCTTGATTCCCAGAATAGAGTCACAGGCCTGGAGTAATTCTGGTTTGATTTGAGGTTTTGGGTACAATGTTAACTTTGATTTGCCAGTAATACTCATCACAGTTTTTATAGCATGATTCCAAATCTGCCAGAATGCTGTTTTGATGACTTTGATGAAGGGAAGGCTGCGCAGACATTTTCTGATATTTGTTGATTGTGCCTGTAGTGAGATTTGCATTTTGCCACACGCAAAACGCCTACAATACGTACTTTTGGAATGCTGCCTCTGTTTGAAATGCTCAGATTTACTCTGGCTCTGGGGCTGCTTGAAATCCAGGACAGCTTCACGTCCACAACGCATGAAAACTTCAATAAATGTCTTCGCAGGCTGTACCGATTCGCATTTGCTGCCAAGTTCTGATTTGTTGAACTGCCTTTAGCTTCTATACGACTAGTCCCAACGCCGTTCTGATTTCTGACGTTGGTATGACACCCCATCTTTATCACGGAAAAGATCTGTGTCTTCGACAATATCCTTCACTTCGGTCCACAGACAGGATCATCCGCTTGTCACGCCTTCATCGTCAACGTCCCAGTGTCGATCTGAGCACACGTGAACAAGGATCTGAGGGCAAAACTAAATGTTCCCAGAAGGTCCGTATTGATAGTCATTTGCCGTACCCGTACTGCTCACTGCGCACTTGTCTTTCTTCGGTGCCATCTGGAATACTAAACATGAACTGTAAACATCATTATCATAGACTACATACCACAGCGAAATCTTCATTGCTGCGTACTCAAAAGTTACAATGATCTGAAGACGTCCGACATCGGCCCAGATCATGAATCCCATGAGGAAGATACCGCGCCTGGGCTTGAATCTCTGTTAAAGGATGTTCTACAATCATGGCCTGTGAATACTAAAGCCCATTTTACGTAGAATACCAAGTGGTCCCTTCTCGAAATATATAACTAACTTTCGTAGAGTCATCGCCTCATTCTGAGCAAATGAAGGCGCATCATACCATGGAATCTCATATAACTCCAGGGCTTGAAATAACGATTTGAAGCCAACGTTTTTTTCGACCGAACTTTTGCTCATCTTCACACCGTAAAGTTGTTCTGGCGAGTTGTAGAACTTTCTAAGGTGCATACTGATATATTAACATTGCCGTTGCTTCAACCAATCAATATTACTGAAGCCTGTGGCTCTACGCCCCAAATGTTGATTCTATGATTTGATAATTGTTATGTCATTGAGCGGAACTTGTTCACCATATGTGAAAACTAGAGATATACATTTCAAACTTGAGAGTAAATTACATATGAATTCATTGGCTCCAAAATGAAAACTTCCACAAATATTGATTGGTTGAAGCTCACGGCAGTTAATATATTAAAATTATGTGTCTCAAAAGTTTTGCTATCCCGCACGAGCCTAACTTACAGGGGGAATCGAAATAAAAAGTAGTAGTTGAAAATTTTTTCAATTTTTGAGCTACAAAAAATTATATCTGTAATTTATAAATTTTCTGCGCTTACAACTTTGCCTAAGAATGTAAACGTCTATTCTGCAAATAAAAAGTTAGTTTTGCATCTCCATGAAAATCCATTTGCAGAATAACATAAAAATTGATGGGCCTTCATTTTTATTTCAGTTTCACTAATTATTACTTTGAAGGTTGTACTGACTGATTTAGAGCAAGGTCTCTTCTCGTCAATTTAGGCAGCTATAAAAAGTTTGCCTACTATTTCCATTGTATTGGCAAGTTGAAGAACTTTTATATTCGTATTTGATATATGAATTACGTTAGCTTCAATTAATCAATATTGTTGAAGTTTTAAAATTATCCTGCATCAGCCTTCAAGACAGCTATAGTCAACTTGTCTAATCATAGAAATCAACATTTGGAAGGGCGAATTTACGAAAAACTCACCAATTTCTGGATTGGCTGAAGCCAGGTTAAGCTTTTATACACAGCACGCGTTCCAAGTTCAAAACTTCGTCTGACTTACGGGTGGGAATTGAAATAAAGAGGTAGCGAAGCAAAACAACTTTTACTGTACACCCTAAGCTGATGAGAGAAAACTGCCTTACCCATCAATGTCTGCTAACAAAAAGCTTATATTCCATGAAATTTTCTGTTGTTGTCTCAGAGGCACGACAAACGTCTATTTCGCAAATGTTGTTTATGGTTCCAGAAAATGGGACTACCCTAATTTTATCTAATATCAGTTGTTCCCTGAACTTCCCACAACTACGTTGTTCCAGTGACGGTTTGCCTGGAGGACTTCCACTGCCACATGCGCTTGAAGTAGTTACTGATCATAATTAGTTGCTAATTAACTTTGATTATAGCTTAGCAAGTCATATTTTATGTTATCCACTGAACGGCAAATAAGTGTGCCATTAGGTGGCGCTTAGTGAGTATGAAAATTTAGCATTTTCAATTGCTCTATCTCGTAATTCTGATAAGATAAAGTTCGAGTCTTATAAAAGTTGTTCCAAAATAAGGAATCTAAATAGTTTGGTTTAGAATTCAACCACTAACTGTCGCTAAGGAGCATGCAGTATTGAGCATTGCAAGCCTTGTTCTATTCAGATTGATAAGATCAAATGTTATTGTCTTCAGGCGTTCAGTCGAAGGAATCCGGTAGGACGTTTTGTCTGGAATTCCACTGCATGCGGCGCAGAGCATGTGAAATTCAATTCTAACTGTTTCCATTCATACCTTGATAAAATAGATATAGGGCTCGAATAAAGTAGTTGATAGGGCTCATACCAACAGGCGGTAATTGACCCTGACTGCCCGGGAATTTTCAGGTTTGTTCTGATTTCCATAAGCATAGAGTTAAATGTGCTCATGCAATAAACAAATTACGCATTATGCTGAAATACCGCCAATAACTGTGGAAGGCAATTAACAGAAGAGTTGGAAACAGGCCGGTAGAGTTAACCAAGAAGCCAGCATATCGTCAGCGAGCCGTTCGTTAGTTACTTAGTTTGATCTTTCCTATTCAGCTAGAACGATTCACTAGAATTCAATTGATTTGTAACTCACCGACTTCATTCAAGTATTTATACATACCAAGTATCATTCAATTTATTCACTAGGTTTGATTCCACATTCAAGGGTTGTTGTCAATCACCACTACGTGATCTGCCTGGACGAATCTCATTGCCAAATTTAAGGACTAAGGCCGACATTTGTCTACACTCATTAGGCCAAGTAGTTCAGGTCTAAAGACTGGACTGAAAATGAGACACACAAAATGACGTTCTTTCGCATAGGCTTCGTAATCACTATTAGAATTCGAAGAGATCCGGCCAGAATGAGCGGGACCACGGCGAACAGCGGAGAGGCAGCAGCGCTTCTGCCAGCTATTCCTCGAATCTGCCCGTTTATTTGCCGGTTACCAATCATTTGCTGTACCGTCTGCACTGCAGATCGCTCGTCATAACAGGTACTGCAAATTTGTCCATCTTCTTCATCTCGACGTACAAACTCGAGGCCGGGATTTGGGTGTCCATCTGATATATGTTTCGTCGTCCATGACGAGATATCACCACGTTGTGTTGGCCTCATTACCGTGTTTTGTTTATCGTCTGTTTGACGTCTCCTATCTAAACATCACAGCTCCAAGCCCTTCATCTGATTGACGAAATTCACTCGATTTTGAATATCCGGGTGAATGGTTTGGCACAAGTCTATTCATGCCTTCTCTGGATATCACTTTCGCTTGGCTGCCGATATGCTCCACTTGAACATCGAGGAGGGAAGCACGGTGATTGCATTCCAGTCGATCCATCTGTGCGATACCGACCAGACCAGGATCATCGCGCCTGCTGGCGTAGCTCTCTGTTTCGACGTATCTGAAAACTACTTAATAGATCGTAATTTGCACACATAACATAATTAAATCAGTATTCAATCTGCACTCACACTTTACCACGCTGCGTCATTAATTCCAACGGGGGAGATCAGTATTGAATCCAATATTTGTTCATCATATTCAAGCAATTTAAAGCCTTTAATTCATTGTAATTTGAAAATTTCCATGCCTAAACAAAATGAATCTGGTCGATAAGCCGTTCTGTCCTGACAATGAGAACAAACGTGTGTACCCAGCGTATACTTTCCAAGGAGTCCGTATTGCTGTAATGTCAACAAAAGATGTTTCGGATGCGCATTCGTAACTGCATACAACAGCACTGACGGCATAATCAAATAGCGAGGATCATCGACTAAACACCGGCGAATTCAGCATTCGGTTTTGCCCGTCACAGAGGAGCCGACAGCTGGCCGGCAACCTAATTGACTCTGATTCATCAGCAGCCGTGAGTTATCATCTTCGTCTGGGCATCTCATTGCCTGCAAGTGATTACCGTTAATATTCTTCGACACGCAATTTCACTAATAGTATTGCTTCGCTGGTTTCCAACTGCAGCTGTATCTACCGATAACACCTGCATATCAGTTTAATTGCTTCGTTCCCGATAGCGGGGATGATAAAACCGGGCAGTCGCGGAAAATAATCAGCGCCGACATCGGGGTTTCAGAGATATTCCATATCAAACACAGACTGACCATCTGCACGGTTCAGCAGGCATCACTGGCACATGCCTGACATCCTCGACTGCCGCCACCACTGACAGACGGGAGCTTAATGGCACCGATATCGCAGAGCTGCACCTTACTTAAATTACGCGCGTGGCATTTGACGGCGATAATGATAAAATGGTATCTGCGAGACTTCGATACATTATGGATTTACATCAGACATTACGAATAAGCCAATATTTGCGTTCGATAATCCGCGCAGACTCAATAAAAATATGATATGCCTGCGCTGGTTGTACTAAATGTTTAAAATAATTTGTCGAAACTAAAACTGATATTAGCATGGACACGCAAATTTCACTGAGGCGCCCGTTCAGACGTATTGGGTGCTGTATCTGAAATGCCATGAACCGTTTCATTGAATCCGTTGGTCGCCTACGGCAGTAGGCAATTGTGAAATAGGTCAAGTGGCGCCACAGAAGTTGTCTCCATTCATTTGCCCATTGCCAGCTCCGCAGTCCGTGACGGGCCAGCTCTGCCGTGTTCGATCGTTAGTGAGAACACACAGGTCGTGTGTTGAACGACACATACCTTACGAGATCTGTTTCAGAATGATTCTACCAGATCACGTACCTGTAGTTGATCTCTCCGGCATCCATCTGTACCGTAGATTACATACCTTCGGTTCATCCACGAACACAGACCATGTCTTCTGGGGCACACTGACCACTAATGTCTCAGGTACTGATTTGTCTATCGGAGACACTGATCCGAACTGCAGAGAATCACTAGCGATTGCTAGATCACGAACGAAATCATCTCCGATTCATCAACTCCAAAATAAGGAAAAATTGCATTTTCCACTAATTCCAACTATCTTCATCTGACAGATAATTGCATTTCGTCTTCACGTGCATTCTCTTCAGTGTCTACTATAATTTGACTCGTACCGCCTATTTCATTGTCACGAGTTTACTACTGAAGAAGTCTGCACATCAGGTGACGACACACATGCATCCACAAAATAAGAAGGTAGTTGGAAATTAGATGGAAATAGATCTGAAGAGTATGCCCTGAGCTATCACAGCCAAGCCAAATTCTCCGTTGTCTTGAGGATCTGGATACGCAATACTTCAACATAGAGAAGCAGAAAACCTATGTTTGACATCACTTGACGAAGAGGCAACTCCTGCGCTGCTAAACATACACTATGTTTCAGGATGGGAAGATATTGAAGATACCAACAAATGATACGATGCCATATTGGACTCAAATGATAGCCAGTCAGATATTACATTACTATAGCAATTTTAGACAAGAAGAAGCTAAAATTCATATCTGAACTGTTTGAGTCCAAAACTGACGTCTGATCAAATCCAAGCGATTCAGCATAGTAAATTCGTCATCTCATCCAGGGACGGTACTTACGATGCACTTGGAACACGTCGCCTGAGTTTAACGCCTTGACGAGTAAATTCGAAAGAAAATAACAGATTATCTGACGCCGGAAGAGGTGACGGGTTGAATTTCATTACTATGTTGATTTAATTGCCGTCAATCAATAGCCCCTTCATATGAACATGGATAGATTGTCTGTTTTCTTTCGACAACTACTTGACAGATAATAATTGGTAGGCGAACACTTCTCCGTTGATTTCAGATAATCAAACGATAGCGAATCCAGGAGAACAAAGACATGTCAGTCGATTTTCTGGCAGGAGATTTGTCGTTTCCTGCAAGCTCATCATGGTCAAGTTGCAATCGTTACTTGGCCATAGAGTCATTGCCTCTCCATTAATTTCAAGCAGCCGCGGAGTTCATATCACAGAATAAGAACTGGAGATGGAAGCCATGTTACTGAACTCCAAAGCTGATCAGCAGTTTATCGTTCCTGAAGGACATACAGTGCTATCCAAAGATCTCATTCATTTATTTATTTGAGAAGATGACGATTCAGTGCCCGACATTACATCTGTAGAATTGATCCTCAGCAATGTCATCATTCGGTCCAGGCGAATACTCAGTTTAATTCATTCAGAAGGCATGTTCTGCAGAGATCAAATAAATTATACAATCAGAATTTTGAATTATATACTTAAAACGAGTCTAATACGTAAATTAGACTCGTTTAAGTATATAATTCAAAATTCTGATTGTAATTTATTTGATCTCTGCGAAACATGCCTTTCTTCTGAAGATGAATTAAACTTCCACGATTTTTAACATTATTCGCCTGACCGAGATAATTCATATGGTGGCGTACTTTGGGGATCCAAAAAGTGCTCTACTACAAAATCTAATAATCTCAGGCACTGAAATCGTCGCTTGCCAAATAAATGTAATGAATAAAGATCTTTGGATAACTTCCCTGTATGTCCTTCCAAGAACATCAATAAACTGCCGTCAACTTTGGAGTTCAGTAACATAACTTCCATCTCCAGTTCTTATTCTGGGTGATATGAACTCCCACGGCACTGCTTAGGGCAAACAATACGATGATAACAGAGCGGGTGTTTTCTATGGCTTAAGTGACGATTGCAACTTGACCATGATGAACACAGGGGAAGCGACACAAAAATCTCCTGCCAGGAAAAATCGACTTGACATATCTTTGTTCTCTAGTTCACTATCGTTTGATTATCTGGAAGGTAATCAATGATCCCCATGAAAGTGTTCACCTACCAATTATTATCGCAATCAGAAATGGTTGTCGAAGAGAAAAACAGACCAGTCTATCCATGTTCCTTATGACCTCACGAGGAATATTGATTGACAACAATTTGAATCGGCGCTAACCTTTGGTATTGATTCTACCGATCCTCTTCCAGCATCAGATGAGTATTGTTTTCTTCCGAATTTATAAACAAAAGAGCATTAGAAGCTCGCGAAACGACGTGTTCCAAGTGCGTCGCTCAAAGAAAACCCGCCATCCCTGGATGAGAATGACGAATTTACTATGCTGAATCGCTTGGTTTTGATCCAATTCCAAATGTAAGAAAAAATCGGATTTTGGATTTCAAGACGGTTCAAATATGAATTTTAAGCTTCTTAGCTACGTCCTTGTCCTGAAAATTGCTATATTGTGTAATATCTGACTGGCTGTCATTTTGAGTCCAAAAAACGTCCGATATCATTTGTTGGTATCTTCATATCTTCCCCATCCTGGAAGAGTCAATATTGTTGCATAGTTAACATGTTTAGCAAGCACCGAGGGTTGCCTCTAAATCTAAAAATGATGTCAAACATAAATTTTCTGCTTCTCTGTGTTGAAATTATTGCGTATCCGAAATTTTCAAAACCAACGGAAAATTCTAGCTCCGAGCAATGTGATAGCTTCGAGGCGTCCTTACCGAAGCCGAAGTCAGCAAACTGTGATGGTCGAAGTTAAAGTAGATCTTGGGGGTTGAGCTGTGGGAATGCCTGGCAAGTGGGGAAAGTGGTGTTCCATTAAATTTCAACTACCTTAGCTATATTTTGACAGATACGCGTATATGCGTCTACAATGTGCAGACTTCTTCAATGTCTCGTACTAATGACTCGACTTGACTCGAGTCAGGTTATGTAGTACGAGACACTGAAGAAGTTCGTGCATTGAAGACGAAATACGAGTATCTGTCAAAATAAGCAAAGGTCGTTGGAATTGAATGGAAAATACTAATTTTTTTCATAGTCTTTGGATGTTTTTGGAGTTGTTGAAATCGGAGGCTGATTTCGTCTGTATTCTGTAATCGCTGAAATATTCAATAACCTGAATTCCTCCTCTTTGGTTCAGATCAAGTTGGCATCTCCGATAGACCATCAATGCATACCATCTACAAGACATTAATTAGTCCAGTGGTCCTTACTGGCCACGAAACATGGACAATGTTCGTGGATGACCATCAAGTCCTTGTTGTCGTTGGACCGAAGGTGCTATGTATAATCTACGGTGGAGTGCAGATGGATGCCGGAGGAAAGTGAATCAACTACAAATTGCCTCAGTTTCTGGGAGAATCTCTCATCACTCTCATCGCCGAAATCGATCGAGCTTAGGTGGGCTGGGCATATCGTAAGAATGTGTCGTTCAACATTTTTACGACCTGTTAAGTTGATTCGCACTAACGATGCAACGGTGAATCGAACAAGAACACGGCAAACTGTGGACCCGTCACAGACTGCGAGGCTGGCGGAGTGCATTCATGAACAGAAATGAATGGAGACAACTTCTGTATTAGTCAGGAGACCACCCTGACCTATTTCCACAATTACTGTCAAAGCACCTACCTACCCATGACGTTATATTAGTCAGGATTCTTAATAAAACAGTTCATAAGCATTTATTTCAAACTCTGCTGCCCAGTATGTACATCTGAACGGGCCTCAGTGAAATTTGCGGTAATCCGTACTAATATCCCAGTTTTGAAAGTTTCGACAAATTGTTTTAAAGCATTTAAGCCTAGCTTAGCTTTAAAACCCTCACTTTTAAACATATCATATTTTTTTATTAGTCTGCACGAGTTATCGAACACAAAGAACAATGAACAATAAACAACATTAAAACAATGTCACAATTGTATGCATCCATCCATGTATCGAAATCTCGCCGTGCCATTTTGCATTACAGAGCATCATTATCGCCATCGTAAACCACACGCAGTAATGAATAACAGACATTTAAACAAAATTTACCGCTCTGACATCGGTGCATGCTCTAAAGCACGTCTATCAGTGGTGGCGGCAGTCGAGGGATGTCAAATAATATCCTGCCATATTGCATCTCTGCCAGGTGTTCGCAACCAGCATCATCATCATCATCACCATCACCACTTCCACTGAACCGCGGCAAATGGATCGAGTCTGTGTTTGATGTGGAATATCTCCACAAAGCCCCGATTAATCAGCATCGCTGATTATTTTTCCGCGACCCTTCTCCCCGGCCGGTTTATCATCCCCGGCAGCTGTCGGAAACAAATTTAACAATTAAACTATTCATGCCCGAGATCGTTTATCGGTAGATACAGCTGCAGTTGGAAACAATAAATCAACAGCTTATGCAATTAGTGAAATTTGCGTGTCGAGTAAATATTGGCGATTGTCGCACGAAGCAATGGGGATCCGACATGCCGGGAGACGAGAGTGATGCTTCGGTTTTTGGCTGCTGATCGGATCAGGGAAATTAATTAGGTTGCCTAGGCGACCAGCTGTCATGCAATCATTGTGACAGACAAAGCCGGGCCTTTAGTTCGCCAGTTTGGTTTGAATCGATGATCTCGCTATTTGATTATGCAAGAATTATTGTTTTGTGCTCCAGTGCTTTGTTTTCATTGCTCTACAGTTACAAATGCGTCAAACATCTTTGGTTGACGACGTACACTACCCGGCATAATTACGGACTCGCTTGGAAAAGTACACTAAGGTTTTTTTACACGTTTGTTCTCGGTGATAACTCCAGAACAGAACAACTTATCGACCAAATTCAATTCACATTTTCCGTTTTAGGCATGGAAGTTTTTCAAAAAATTTACAATATGAATTAAGCCAACTTTGAAACACTTGAATATGAAGTGAACTAAATATTGATTCGGAAAAATGCGACACTTTGTTTAAGGTGTAACTTTTTAACGCGTGGGTAAAAATTAATGAAATTTTGGGTAATACTAGTTTGAAGTGTTATGTTCATGTGTGCAAAATTGCGATCTGTTAAGTAGTTTTCAAGATGCATTCGAAACAGAAGAGCTACGCCAGCAAATCTTGGGCGCGGTGATCGATAATCCTGGTCAGTCGCACAGATGGATCGGAAAAAGGCTTGGAATCCACCATTCCACCGTGCCCCGCGTCGTGAAGATGTTCCAGGAGACGAAGACCATCGAGCGGCCGAAAACCGAAAATGGAATATCCAGAGAAGGCGCGGAAGATAAGGCAGTACTTTAAGAATAACCCAAACCATTTCACCCGAGACGTGGCCAAAAAGGTCAATTCGTCGAAGTGGTTCGTCCAGCAGACCATGAAGAGGGCTGGGCTACGTGTTTTTAAGGTCAGGAAGGCGTCAAACCGGACTGACTAAGCAAAACACGGTGGCCAAATTGCGTGCGCAAAAGCTGTACCGTGAGTGGCTGGTCAAGCCAGGCTGTCTCGTCATGGACGACGAAACATATATCAAGGTGGACACCCAAAAAATCCCCGGCCTCGAGTTTTTAATCGGTACGTCCCGCATGGAGGTTCCGGAAAAGTTCCGGAAGAGAAAGATGGACAAATTTGCGAAGAAGTACCTGTTGTGGCAGGCGATCTGCGAGTGCGGACGGTACAGCAAGCCGTTAGTTACAACCGGCACCATAAACGGGCAGATTTATCGAGAGGAATGCTGGCAGAAGCGCTTGCTGCCCTTCCTCCGCTCTCACCGTGGTCCCACGCTGTTCTGGCCGGATCTCGCTTCGGGCCATTACGTCAAGCCTGTAATGGGTTGGTACGAAGCGAAGGGCGGTTATGTGGTCCCGAAGGAGGCGATCATTTTTGTGTGTCTCATTTTTTCCGAGTCCAGTCTTTAGACCTGAACTACTTAACTATGAAGTGAACCAGACCTCAAATGTGTCAGCCTTGAATCACTTAAATTTGTAATGAGTTCGTCCAGGCTTGAATCACGTGAATGTGTGGTGATTCAGTACTAAACCACTTGAATATTAAGAGAATCAAACCTGAATTACTTGAATAAGAAGTGAATGAGTACTTGAACATGTATAAATACTTGAATAAGAAGTCAGTGAGTTCTAAATCAATTGAATTTTGAGGTGAATCGTTCCTGAATCACCTGAATAGGAAGCGAATCAGGCCCAAGTAACCTCTTCTGAACAACTCGCACAAACTTATTCTTCTTCTTCTTGGATTTAACGCTCTTCATACCAGCTGTGCCTGTTTCCCAACTTCTTCTGTTCTAATTGCACTTCCACAGTTATCATTGAGAGCTTATTCATTTCAACACCAATGCATGAATTTGTATATTGCGTGGCAGGCACATTTTAACTCTATGCCCATGGAAGTCAAGAAATTTTCCAACCTGAAAAATTCCTAGACCGGTCAGGATTCGAGCCCACCGCCTCCGGTTTGGTACGAACATGAGCCTATCAACTGCGCTATTCGAGGCCCGCACTATCTATTTTATCAGAATTACGAGATAGAGCAAGTTTAGAATATTGAATTTCACATGCTCACTAGCGCCACGTAGCGGTGGAATTCCGAACAAAACGGTCCACCTACCGGATTCCTTCGACCCTATGAACTTTGCCGAAGACAATAACATTTGATCTTATCAGAATCACGAGATAGAACAAACTTACAATGCTCAATGCTGCATGCTCACTAGCGACAATTAGTGGTTGAATTCTAAACCAAACTATTTGGATTCCCTTGACCTTTGGAACAACTTTTTATAAGACTCGAACTTTCTTATCTTTATCAGAATTACGAGATAGAACTAGTTGAAAATGCTAAATTTTCCATACTCACTAGCGCCACCCTAGTAACACACTTGTTGCCGTTCAGTTGAGATAACATAAATATGACTTGCTAAGCTATAATCAAGTTATTGTAACTAATTATGATCGAAGTGTGCTACTTGGGCACGTGGCGGTGGAAGTCCAAACAGAATTGTCCATCCTTAGACAACATGGTTTTGTATTACTTAGGCCCATTTCTTGATATTGAATAAAATTAGGGTGGTCCCCATTTTCACGGAGATACATAAACTAACTTTTTTATTTGCAGAAATAGACGTTTACATTCTTGAGCAAAGTTGTAGCGCAGAAAATTTCATGGAACTTTCATATATAAACTTTTTTGTTGCTTGAACATTGACCGATTAAGAGCAGTTTTCTCTCATCAACTTAGGGTGTACCATAAAAAAGTTGTTTTGCCCTTACCTCTTTTATTTCAATTCCCACCGTAAAGTTGTGCTCGGACGAGTTTTGGACTTTTAAAGACGCGTACTTTGGTATAAAAGCTTAACCGCTGGCTTCAACCAATCAAAAGTAATTGAAGTTTTTCTATAAATAATACGCCCTTTTCAAATGTTGATTTCTATGATTGGGGCAAAAAAAGACGTTATTTCTGTATCTTGAGAAAACTACATTTGAATCTGGGATGGTTTAAAAAGAAAATCTTCAATAACTATTGATTGGTTGAAGCTAGCGGCAAAGTTCATATATCAAAATACGAGCCATAAAAAGTTCTTCAACTCGCCCGAATACAATGGAAATGTATAATAAATAAAAAAGTAAGGACAGAAAAACTTTTTTTTATGGCACACCCTAAGTTGACGAGGGAAAAGTTGCTCTAAGTCGGTCAATTTTTAACCTTCAAAATAATGGTGGTGAAACTTGAAATAAAAATGAAGGCCCATGTTTTTTATGTTGATTAAAATAAGGATGGATTTTCATGGAGATGCAAAAACTAACTTTGTTATTTGCAGAAATAGACGTTTACATTCTTGAGCAAAGTTGTAGCGCAGAAAATTTTATGAAATTTTCAAATATTTTTTTTTTTTGTAGCTCAAAAATTGAAAAAATGTTTCTGTTGCCCTAACTTTTTTTATTTCGATTCACACCCGTAAAGTTGAGCTCGTGAGAGTTGTAAAACTTTTTGAGACACGTATTTTGATATATTAACTTTGCCGTGAGCTTCAACCAATCAATATTTATTGAAGTTTTTCTTCTGAAACCTTCTCAGATTCATATGTAATTTTCTCAAGATACAGAAATAACATATCTCTAGTTTTCACATATGTTGAACAATATAAAGTTCCCTTTCAAATGACGCCTTTAATTTTTTTCTGCCCCAATCTTAGAAATCAACATTTGAAAAGGGCGTAAATTTTTAAGAAAAACTTCAATAACTATTGATTGGTTGAAGCTAACGGCAATGTTAATATATCAACATATGCACCTTAGAAAGTTCTACAACTCGCCCGAAGACAACTTTACGGTGTGAATTGAAATAAAAAAAGTTCGGTCAGAAAAAACATTTGAGGAAAAATTGCTCAAAATCGGTTAATTTTCAAGCTACAAAAAAGGTTATATGAAAATTCCATGAAATATTCTGCACTAGAACTTTGCTCAAGAATGTAAACGTCTATTTCTGCAAATAAAAAAGTTAGTTTATGTATTTCCGTGAAAATGGGGACCACCCCAATTTTATTCAACATCAAACAATGGGCTTTAGTGATACAAACCATGTTGTAGAACATCACTTTGCTTTAAAGATTCAAGCTTAGGCGCTGGGAGCATGTTTCCTCATAAATTCGTAATCTGGACCATTAATCCGGACATCTTCAAATCATTGTAACTTTTGAAATATTGCACGTAGCAATGAAAAATTTCACTGTGGTATAGCTGAGAGTCTATGATGAGAATGACTTTGATTGATGTTTACAGTTCATGTTTAGTATTCAAGATGGCACCGAAAGAAAAACAAGTGTGCGAGTGAATTTTGTACGGGCGTACGGCAAATCCTGACTTGTCAATACGGGACCTTGCAAGAACATTGGATTTGCCTAAATCCACTGTTCACGGTGTGCTCAAATCATTTTTGGAACGTTTGACGGTGGAGAGGAAACCGAGAAGTGACAAAAACATTGGACGCGCTGATCCTGTCATGGACCGAAAGGTGAAAAGGATATTATCGAAAAACACAAATCTTTCCATTCGAACGGTGGCTCGTAAAATAGGGATGTCGCCTGCTTTTGTCCAAAAATCAAAACAACGTTTGGGACTTAAGTCGTATAAAGTAGAAACAGTTCCAAATCGTAGCGATAAACAGAACTTGGCAGCAAAATCACGGGCTCGACGTTTGTACTGCGAACATTTGACGAAGTTTTCATGCGTTGTTATGGACGATGAAACTTATGTCCTGGAGGATTTCAAGCAGCTAAGGCCAGAAATGCTACATCTGAGCATTTCAAAATGAAGAAGGCATCAAAATTTCCCAAAAAATACCTTGTGTGGCAAGCAATTTGCACGTGTGGCAAAAAGAGTAAATTTTTCGTCACTACAGGCACAATCAACAAGGAGATCTATCAGAAAGAGTGTCTGCAGAAGCGATTGCTACCCTTCATCAAAAGTCACAAAAATAAAACCTTTGTTCTGGCAAGATTTGGAATCATGCCACTATGCTAAAACTGTGATGGAGTGGTACCAAGCAAATCAAGTGAACATTGTACCAAAAACCTCAAACCCGCCAAATTGCCCAGAGCTACGACCAATCGAGAGATATTGGGCTCTGATGAAGCGGAAGCTTTCTGGAAAGAAGCAAGGAATCAAAGACATCAAACACTTCCAGCAAATTTGGACAAAGACGGCTTCCTCAAACCCTAATGGACGGAGTTAAGCGCAAAGTTCGAAAATGTTATGCAAATATCGAATAACTATGTTTTGTCTTCACGAATTGTTACAACACATCCCATGAATCTGAAATAAACAACTACGACGGAAATATAATGCGAAATGTATGTTTTATCCATGTTTTCAGGTGTCTGGATTATTGCGGATACAGACTTTAGTATCATTAATGTACCTCTTTTTAGGTGATGCAATATTCAACTGAGTGTTGCAATACTTTTCCAAGCGAGTCCATACTTATGACTGGTAGTGTAGATGAAAAATTCTTCCCAACAGAACAGATCCTGGTGGTACACGACAGTTGAAAATGAAAAAGAAAAAAACATATTGCAGCATTTCCTTGAATCGCGTGAGAAACCAAATATGCTGTGGTACTTGATGGACGAGGAGGACAAAACTCATGTTTCTGGATTTTTTTCATTCCTTCGTAGGAAACAATGGCGGCAAGAGTATGGTCCCGTATAAATCATAAGAAACGAGCACCGGAGATGATTAATGCATTCAATTTCTTATTTTTATACATCTCGGAGACAAACCGCTGAACGAAGCTGAAAAAGATACCCACGGGCAGGATTGGATTGCGAGCAGGGAGCGGAGGCTGTGGGCATGTGGAGGCACTTTAAGAATAAGTGGGATGAATCGCTGGGTTCTTTTTTTTTATGTCGTTCCATCTTATGAATATAAAATCTTCGTTCGTGTGGAATGGGGTGTACCCAGGAGCTCAATTACGTAAGAAAAACACTCAATTGGGCCTGGAAGTAATACGAAAGCACGGTTCAGAAGCTGTTGAACTGGTTCCGAGGGCTTTTGATGGCTTCTTGAAAAGAAAACTTCTCATCCTGTCGGTTTATCAAGGCGTTTAAACATTTTCCACATAATGCACATTCTGGACGATCAAACCCAACAGATTTCACCAAAATATGCACAAAGTTCCGTAAACTTGTCTAAATTGTCGGAATTTATGCCACCCGTGACCCACCGGTCTTGGTTATTAAAAAACTTTTTCCGGCACCAAATTTGTTTACCAAATCCCGCTATTTCTTGTAACAATATCTCATCACACCACGCAGCTGTCACGGAACTCTTCCTCCTTCCTTGTAATGTTTTCATAAAACCATCAAACTATAATCTAATTATACTTAATCTTTTCTTCGCACGTTCACCGCAGCACCGCCGCCCCCGGCCCCGAACTGACAAAATTTGTCTTTTCCACCATCAACACTGCCGCCGGATCAGGAAGGAGCACACGGCTGCGGAAAAATTAGCTCCCAAGCCTTCCGTTATCATGGGACGAGCGCCTTCAATCAGTAGCAATCAGCGAAGCCACTCATCAACCGGGCCCAGCAACAACTCCCAGGTCCTCGAAGGGTGGGATGGTGTGATGTGATTTGTGACTTTTCCGTATTATTTTGGGCAGCAACACACCCTCCGGTCGATAAACGGGAATGTCGAATAACAACAGCAGCAGCGACGACGACGACGAGTTGAGTGTAACAAGATTTACTAGTCGCCACATCCGGGATCGGAACGTGTGCGATTCGACGGAGATGAGATTGATAAAACATATTAATTAGAAGATAATTGATTCCGGATACACAGTTCATCCGTGAGGTTCATTTATTTTGCGTGCGGATGGGATGGGGAAATTTTGATATCAAGGAAAACAATTTTATTTATTCATCAATTTAGATGATCGTCATGAGATTGTTCGGTGATTTATTTGTGTTTAGGAATGTTGAACGTTTGAAACAAATATTAGATTGTGGCTCTATGAAGCTTCGCCTATGACTGATGACGATTCAGTTGTGAAATTTACTCATAAATGCAAACGCATGTTTTTTAGGTTTCAAAATAAAGCCATCCTTAGCTCGGTTGGAACATCATGTAACCAAATTGAGTTGTAGTGACTTGATGTTCTCGGAGAAATTCCTTGCATTCAACAATCTTTGTTTCTAGTAAATTTGTGATTGTGATTTATTCAGTGTATAGGGCGATACAAATAGTAGATTATGCAAGAAGTCACCGATATAAGATTTTTTTCAGTCAGAGTTGTATGTTTGCAGTAATAGCATGATGTATATGTACTACCACCCATTGTAGCATGGAAACTACGTCCGACAGCAATGGACTCTCCTCTCTGTTAGACTTGATCAAGCTTTAATAACCACTGATTATCCTAATCATGCCACTTTATAAAGGGCCAAAGGGAGTAAGGTGGATCAATAGGCAACCCAACAACTTATACGTTTCCCCAGGGATATAAAGAATCTCCTTCCAACAACATGATTGAACAATAAGTCAAAAGAGCAAGCTATCTAACATGAGGATGCCCCAATGGGTGGGGAGAAGAGCCCGCCCTCTATTCACAAACTGTTCGAAATGAGGAGTTGGCATTCCCACTCTCCCCATCCAGAGTGCTTGAATCGGGTGCCCTGATGGTCCATCCCATTCCCATGAAATTTTTGTGTAAAAGTGTATATATGTATGTAAATAAAAAATACTACAAGCATTTGCATCTATTAAATATGATTTTCAGTCGGTTGATCCTGAAATGCAAGCACTATTTTAATTGTTAAAGTGTAGAGTTCTGTGGTTCCACGGGTAATCACGTTTTCGTTCCTTTTCGGCAATAACAGAAATTCACCAAAATCTTGATTTGAGGTATACTGAAAATGTTTGTTAGTTCTTATGAAATTTTACAAAACTACATTTATACTTTTAAATTTATTGTTGCCATGGTCACTATTTGATGCTTGATGCTGATTTTATAACAGCAATCCACTTTTATATATGCTGGTCTAATAGTTAATGCTCCTTAGTTAAGAAAATAAGGAAGATTTTATTGAAAATGAGATAAAGACAAATGAACATAAGAAACAATAGGTAATGTTTAAATCATCTATGAAGTAAAACCAATAAAACAATATGATCGCGCACGGGCAGAATGTTCCCTACGTTGTGTTTAAAGTAAAATAAAAGACCACGATTTATTGGCCGTCCTGCCATGGCGGAGGCATAGAAACAACTGCTTTATTGTTTGCAATATAAGAACACCACAGAAACGGTAGATGCTTGACTAGTAGGGTAGGATATTTATAATGGACGTTTGCACAAACACAATATTATCAATTACAAAGGTATTGTGATTTATGACAAAGTAATGACAAAGATTGAACTGTAAAATCAGACACTAGCCTAATGGCACACAGCGCTGCATGAATCAGATCAGCTCAGATTTGGTAAAATGTCCATTTGCAAACCAGAACTGAAAAATACATTCGGTAAAAAGTGCAAACGCCTACCACAGATTCTGTTGCAGTTTTTTATATTCAAGGCACTAGATACTTCTTAATACTGTTATACTGAAATGCAGAAAAACAAATTGAGCCTCTCATCCATGTCATGTTGCTCCAGGCTCTTGAGATAAATGGTTTTTGAATACAAAGATGATGCAAAGCGTTCTGAAATTAAAAATTGATATGAGAATAGAAAATGCAGGTCGCACCTCCTCACTTCGCTATTATCAAAATGACAACTTTGCCCAGGCTACGCCAACCAGCGTCGCCATGTTTCAGCTGGCAGTCTTTTGTGATCATATGACTCCTGGAAGCATGAGCTAGGAACATGTAAGGACCAGAGGTTGGTCGCACCCTCCTTCGAAGTTGTCAACTCACCATTTGAAGCCCATAAGTTTCATCGTCCATTATCACACAGGAAAACTTCGTCAAATAATCACAGATACAACTTGTAGGAACCCGGGTTTCAGCCGTCACATTCTGTTTTATCACTACGGTCTTCGGTACAGTATTCCATCTCCGAACGACTTAATGCCTGCGTGATGCTTGAAGCATGCTCGGGAGTTTGGGACTTTTTATTTTTTCTAGCCACAGTACGTACCGAAGATCTGCTCTCTTCTGCAATATTTGCATCACCTTCGCATCCTTCTGGTGGTTTCGGAGATCCATTTTTGTTCCGCCTCCAGCCTTCCTGACTGTTGTCAAACGTGTATCAAAAGATTTGAGAACGTTATGGACAGTGCTTGCAGGAAAACAAAGCTTTTTTGCAAGTTTTCTTACTAACAGATCCGGATTTTCATTGCGACCGTACTCAACTGCTCTTCTTTCGACGCTATCTTCGATTGAAAAGATTGTAGTATCACCTAAAAATAATTTTACACAATCAACAGACATACGTTCGTCAGTCTGCGAAATATTCCACGCGTTGATGAAGTATTTCCAGAGATATCCGTATTTAGGGGTGTTCAGATTTTGTTGCGAACAAGCCTTATATGACCTCTTAAAAGAGGAACGATTTCCTTATACCATTCCAGGACAGATTTCGCATAGTGACAAGAGGACCAATCATGCCAAAACAGAGCCCTTGCTTCTAATAAACGGTAGAAACCGCTTTTGCAGACATTCTTTCTCGTACACATCCTTATTGATAGTGCCGGTAGAGACCAACCTTTTAGATTTTAGGCCACAACTACAATTGGCCTGCCAAATAAAATACTTCTTCGGGAATTTGAACACCTTCTTTGTCCGAAAATGCTCAGCAACGCCGTTTTTCTGTACTTTGGTATAAAAAGGCAGACCCGGAAGCTGTTTAAAGTCTTCGAGTACGTTTGTTTCTTCGTTCATTATGATACAAGAAAATGTTTGCAAAAAATGGGTGTAAAGCTCCTTGCACGATTTTTTGCAGTGAAATTTTGCTTGTCATCACGGTTGGGTACCTTGTTCAACTTTATACGCCTTCAATGCTTGCCTTTGTTTCACTTTTTGTTTGTATAATTTTGACTTTCCAATTTTTCTTAATAATGGCTACCACCTTCTTGTCCGTTTGTCGAGAGCATACATTTCGATTTGTTCCAATCAACCTGGTATCAACTTGCCCCAGAGTAAATTCAATGTACCCCAATAATCTTGGCTCACTGGTTCTGTCAAACCGAATGAATCCTAGAACAAATTATGAATTGAACGTATTTACATCGACTGTTATTTTCAAAGCTGTGGAGCTCATATTCGTATTTGATGAATATCATGCTGACGATATGTTGTATTTTTTCCTAATTGTTAAATGGTACACTCAAAAAATTATCCCAACGATTTTTCATATTATCGGAACAATGAACCACAAAGCAAGGGTCAGACTCATATTATCCAAATCGTATGAAATGTTTATTGTTTAAATGGTCGAGAAAAATATGCCTCTTATACACTTTCAATTGAGATCACTTGTCAAGAGTGTGTATTCTCGTGGGATTGTGGCTCGTCTCTGGATCCCGAGGTTCATGGTTCGAATCCCGATTGCAACTGTTTTTTCCGTGGGTAAAATTTTCATACGATCGTCCTATGAACTTCTTTCCATATGAGAATCGTATGAAATTTGCAATAATATCTTCTGGAATCTTCTTTCCATACGATATTTCTATGAATTCCTCTCGATTTGTTCATTCAGTGTAGATATTTTTACCCTTTTTTTAGAGAATATATAGAAGCATAAACACTCTCGAAAGCAAGCAAGACGTGAATAAAATGACAACTTTACTTTAATATGGTGCACTATACTTCTCAATGTGTGACGCTCTGAAACCAATTACAAAAAAATCGCATTGCCAAGGGTACACTGAGAAAAAAAAATGGTAAACACAAATTTATTCTTGTTTCATTTAACAGGAGTTTCACGTTGAATTATTATCATCATATTAGTTTGATTTTACTATCAACGGTGGTTTTTGAGTTTTAATTAATTGTTTCGCGAACTAAGCGGTTAAGTTCAACAGACATACACTTGAATTTAACATTATATTAGTTGTTTCATTATGACAGCTACGAAAATAATAGATTTGTTGGTTGATTCTACCAACGTTTATGATTTGTTTCAAATCAATTTATACTTATATTTTCACCTTTTGTTGAGTTATACCGTCAGAGCATGCAGTGGGACTGGGAAACGGAAAATAAAAAAGAAATTAAAATAAATATTTTGCTCCAAATAAAATGTGAGTTTAATTTAGCCGCCACTTTGGTAGAACCAATTTAAAATTTTAATTCGTTTCCCTGAGTCAACGCAACCTGTGTTTTGGTAATAATAAATTTCTTTCAAAGTGGAAAGAACACAAATAATAGTTCAGAACAGATATAATCTGTGTTGTATTGTAGTAATATCTTTAGGTAGAAACAACTAACCTGGTTGTTTGTTTAAAAGCAAAATCGTTGGTTTTAAATAACAAGTTAAGCACATTGATTGTTGTTTTTTTTTTATTCTCCCATGCGCGGAAGTAAAGATATTTGATGAAGTTTGTCAGAAGCAGATAATTTGTCATCTCCATGCAAAGTGCTAGGAGTGGACGGTAATTTATTGCTTGAACGAATAGGCATGAAGAGAAAGTTTATTGATTGTTCCGTATAGGGCAAAGGCAGGCTTTGAAATTGAAAGATACAAGTTCTAAAACGAGCGGAGGGCATTGCACGGTAGTATCCGATCAGGCACATAACCCTTTACCATACTACCCCATGCAGGGTAGGCAAGGGCGATGAAATCAAACTTTTTTTTTATAATCATTTATTTGTACAGGCTCAATCAAATTAACTTTACAGAGCCAAATTTTCATATTTTTATACATCATTTATGAAATCAAACTTGTATCTTTCAATTTAAAAGCCTGCCTTTTGCCCTATACGGAACTATCAATAAACTTTCTCCTCATGCCTATTCGTTCAAGCAATAAATAACCGTCCACTCCTAGTGCTTTGCATGGAGATGAGAAATTATCAGCTTCTGACAAATTTCAACAAGTTAAGTTCACTAACTTTTATGGTTGGTGTTGAGAGAAGTGTATCTCATACATCATACATACATCTTAACTCATACATCAAATAAAAATAATCTTTTCTTTGGCATTCTTTATCTCCAGGTTCACCCTCTCTCTCTTTTTCTCTCACACTCTCGCTCTTTTTCTCTTTTTCTCTCTCTCTGTTTTACCTTTCCATCATTCCTATTCTCCAGTGATGATCAGTTATATTCGATACAATTAAAATCAAATTAATTGGAAAAAAGCCACATCAACATTACGCCTCAATAAAAATTTGTTCTTGCACTGTTTTTAACATCCACACATGAGGAAACGAAAACATGTATTTCAAAGCTTAAAAGCGGTAGTATCGAGAATGGATGGCCCTTTTATTTATGCATGGTAGAGACACCTACAATTTGTAGGTGGGTACGTGAAACTAAGCCCATCTGTCAAGATGCTAGGGGGTTGGTTCCAATTCTAATTTTTCTATCCACAGGCCTTGGTCAAACCATAAGCAAACACAAAACACGGTAGTTTCGGTAGTTTTAAGTTCTTGGCAAGATCGCGTACTAAATGCGTTTGCGCACTTCTACGTGATTAAACGCCATTTTACTGAATGTAACTGTTCTTTGACAGTTTCACTTCCCCACAGTTATGGAACACTTAAAACTGAATTTTAATGTGAACGTTCTTTTAAAAATAACGGCGGGGGGGGGGGAGGGGTAAAATAAATTTGAGTTGAAGGATTTGAGTGCCACTGCTGACATGTTCATGGCAATAGTATTGAAAAATATCCAATATCGTCTTTGGCAACTTCTAGCTTATTATATTAGATATTTTGTTTGGGTGGTTCACTTATTATCCATTAGGGTGGTCCTTTTTTTCCCAAAATTATTAAAAGAAATATTTAAAAAAATTAATTTGAATGAAATATTGAAACATGTGTAATAAAAGATAAAAACTCCGTCACAGGCTTCGGATCTAACGATACCACATCAAGTCACACGAGATGCTTTTACGAGACTAAAAATCATTTATTTCCATAATGCGTAAATGTGTAAGTGTTATAATTAATTCACTGAGGGTTCTTCCCATTTGGTATAAACTTTACACTTGTCTTATATAATCGTTAGCCAATGTCTTCCTTTGATATGTATTATTTCCTAAGGGTGGCCACTTATTTTTCATAAGGGTGATCTTCAGTCGTAATTTAGAGAAACAAAATCAAAAAATAATCAGAGTGTGAAAGGCATCTTAAAAACAATAGTTGTTCGGATTAATGTAGGAAGCAGTCTTTGAAATCACTATCTACTTTAACAGCTGATCAAAGCTATAAAGAAAATTATATTTGTATCTCTTTAGTAATAGTTTGTGTGTTAAATTTCTCACATTTTATTTTCCAAACTCGTTCCCCTTGTAGATGGGTTTCATATTTTTTTAATTAAATTCAACTTGTACTTAACTGTTTCGATAAATTTAAATAGTTTGAAGACTTGAGCTAGCTAAACAAGAAAAATAAAAAACTTACTGTAATTCGATTATGTATATCCACTTTGTTTCACGATAGCCGTTCAACCTGATTGAAAGGATTTGACATTATATTTTAGATTTTAGTTAGTTTAAGCAGAAATCATACAAAAAATGTATTTACTCTAACTTGTTTGGCAAATTATTTGTTTAAAGTTGTACAAAATGTGGATTTTATAATAAATTTAAATAAAAAATTTTAAATCTTCCATTCCTTGCATGTTTTAGAATGATTACTTTGCCTGAGTAAGTATTTTCATTTATTGATCCCAGTTGTCGTTATCGCTTTCATTCTCATTCGGTGCACTCTCTGACAGGGATCTCACGTTGAGCCCAGCGGTGTTCATCGGTACAATAGTATTTAAACACCTCTTTCCATCATTGTAGAACATTATCTACATTTTATTCTTAATGTTTAATAAGGGTGGCTCAATTATTTTTCATTAGGCTGGTCCTTTATGTCAGAACAATAAAAAAAAAAAGGTGAGTTATGTCAGTGACATAACTGCAAAGTTGACGTAGGCCTACTTGATGATGTGAACAAAATGATGTCATCGAATTAATAAATTTCTACTATATTTTATTCCGTCTATAGCAACATGAAATTCTATGCTATTAGTGTAAGACTTGTATTGGTTCTCCTCAAAAATTTATAGGAACTGCAGTTCGGGTCGAATTTACTGTTAATAATATTTTGTTTGCTGAATGTCCAACGAGCTTGTGAGTGTTAAATGGATCTCGTGTTTTTTTTAAATTTACATTGAACATAGAGCGAATTACAACGAACAACTTAACCTAACACCCAGTGGACCAGTATGGACAGTTTCGTTTTGTGAAAAGATCCATTGGCGGGAACGAGATTCAAACCCTCACTTTATGGCAATTCGCTTGACGTGACGGGTGACGTCGCTAACCATTTGACCACGAGGATGACGTTTGCGATTGATTTAGCCATTTTCTTCGCGACGCGGCTTTTTAAGCAACGCCATGTTGAACCAGTGCGTGGTAATGAAAATGTCGATGAGCTCAAGAGAAATTTCAATCAAACATACCCTTTAGTCGGAAATTTGATTTGATCGTTCTGAAAAGGATGGATTTTAGTTGTTTACGGAGGAAACATGGTTTCCTCGCGATTGAAATTTTCTTCTCAGTCTTCTTGAGCTGCAGGACGTTTGGCAGGACACCATTCTGTGCAATGGACATACCGGAAAAAGGTTTTATTTAGCTCCTCGTTGTTGCGGATGACCAGCTGCAGGAAGTCTTCTCGTTTTCGCGATGCAAAAAGAAAATCACCGTTTTCCAATAGATTTCTTTTCATTTCTAGTCAATATATAGCGCCACCAGTAAATATTAGTGAACAAAGTCGAAACAAGAACGCCTCATTGATAGACTAGGCAAAAAGTTAGGGCAAAATAAAAACATTTTTTTTTTGACATCTCAAGTTGATGAGGGGAAATTGCTCTAAATCGGTCAATTTTCAAGCTACAAAAAAGATATATATATACATGAAGATTCCATGATTTTTATTGTGCTACAACTTTGCTTAAGAATTCAAACATTTATTTCTGCAAATAAAAAGTCAGTTTTTGTATTTCCGTGAAAATGGGGACCACCCTAATTTTAACCAACATCAATAAATGGGCCTTCGTTTATATATCAAGCTACATCACAATTTGTTAGAAGGTTAATAATTGACCGATTTAAGAGCAACTTTTCCATCGTCAACTTAGGGTGTATCGTAAAAAAAAGCACCAGCCATTTTATATGCAACAAAACAAAATGGCAAATTTTGAGAAACTAATTTTAAAACCATCTTTAATCACTGTAGGAAACCTGAAAATTTAAAATTTAATACTAGAAAACTACTTGAAGGAAAAATTATAAAAAAAAGAGTTTGAGTGGGAAGAATTAGTTATGACGGTCATATTCTAAGAAGAGCAAATAGGCATCCTATTAAGTTGGCATACAATCTTAATTTTTAGAAAAAAAAAAAGGAGGGTAGACCTAGTATGACATGGATGGACTCATTGCTTCAGGATCTCAATAGATAAAACGAAATGAACGAGGAAAATTGGAAGCAGTTAGCTAGAGGTAAAAATAAACTTAAATTAAAAGCCGAAGAATAATATAAAGAAGAACTGAGCGAAATCTCCGATGGCGAGTCTTCCAAAGATAAGAGTAAAGCTACGGAAAAGTTCAAATTTGGGAAATATAAACAATAAAAGCTTTCAAGTAAGGATTAACGAGAAACCACCACAGGAAAAGTGGAAGACTTTAAATAGGGTATTTATCAAGGGGTGAGTCACTCAGCACATTATCTCATGTGCCCATATTTTGTAGAGTGCTTCTAAACGTTACGATGAGCGCTGATATGTGCCAATGTGTGCCACGGTCATTTGATTGTTCATACGTTATGTTTCGGCTACGCCTAGCAACCAGGCGATTGTTTTGATTTTCTTTGCTTTGATTTCCAGAAAATGCATTTAACTTCGAAATCAGTAATATTTCTATTGAAGCGAAACCAAAGTATTTCTATCAAAACTATATAATTTAATATGAACCTTTGCTTAAAAAAAATATAATATGAATGAATTCAATCGCACGTTCAATCCTTTCTTTAACTTATTGATATGCTGTGTCAGGCTATGCATATTCCAGTGTCCTCTCTAGTCCTTCGAAAACGATAACTTCGATCTTTCCCCAGCTAACGTCTCCGCCCAGAACTTTCCGCAGCCTTCAGGAAAAACTTCGATTGCAATGTTTTTCAGCTGCTCTAATATGGCATCAAAGGCCGAGCCCTCAATACCTCTGGTAAATGAAAGTTAATGTGAGATAAACATATGATTTAATCTTCCATACGCTTACTGTGAAGCAAAACACAGACTAATTTTCTCATACAATGGGCGTGGGTGCTTTTCAGTATCTCTTTGCTGGCGGATGTGACAGTTGTGGGATTGAGGAAATATTTGATTATACCTTATACCCAAAATTATACCTTTAATTTAAGCCGGAAAGTGATATCATGTCACGACTTATTATTAAATCTCTTACCTCATTCATTGCTTCACACGATATTTTGCCTCAACAAAAAGCTAGGTCAAGTTCAATTTTGATCATATTTTTCTAAAACTAATGTTTGTCGCGTGACGAAACAAACAAATCAAAACAACACCACAAAAACCTAAAACGTCAATTTTCCAAGGTTGCTGGGTTATATCATCGAAAAGTACAAATGTCAGAAGTGTGCCACAGAGTGCCACACATGTTCCGTTATGGTGTATGATTTTCTACTACGGCGTGCCTGTCACACTGTTCCAAGCGACTCACCCCTTGGTATATATTTATTTTTATTTTTTTATGCGGATTTGCTAAAATGAAAACGCAATTCGACAAACACTTAAATTTTATTTGAAGGCAAAAACAAAAATATAAGAAAGAATTAATGAAGCATGAACATTATGATAGGTTATTAAAACATGTTTATAGAAATAGATTGACAGCAATGAAATTGTATGTTCCTCTTATGTCACGGGCAAAGGTGGTAGTGTGGAATTATTAAGGATCCTCATAACAAATTAAGTAGTACCATAATCTTTTGCGTCAGGGAAAGATAATTTCTAAATCTAGGAAAGCAAATCATATTTATTTTCGGAGAGAAACACCGTGAAGCGATGCGATACTGGTCCCCACCAGTATAATTAATGGTTAGCATTAATTCCGAGGTCTGTACGTTGGAGACGACGAGAAAAACTTTAGTGATCGTCAGTCGGTGCGAATCAAAACAAACCCAAAAAAGGAGAGCGTTCCTCTCCCATGTGCGCATCAATAAACAGAGTGCACACAATAGATCGCTAGAATAACTATACAAGCCACAGTGGTACATGAGCGTCTTTCCATGCGTCACTTTTTGAATGTTGAAGTGGCGGACTTGTTCCGTTGCTACAACCTACCCCGCAGTGGGATGTTAGGCAAAGATTGACGTCCATGGTTCGAGTACCATTGGATACATGCCCTTTCGCTCAATTTTCAGAAACATCTGTTAATTTTCCTACCTGCCGCACTCTGACGGAACTTTCAACACTTTCTCTTCACATCTTTCATTCTAGCCAAAAACATTGTTGTTCACTCTTGGTGCCTCATGGTGTTGAGCGAACATCTCCTTCTACATCATTAATAAGTTTGGGGAACACTATTCTTTGGATGAGCTACCAGGAAGAGGCAGAAAACCCGGTTCTTCCAACCCGAAACTGGAGCAGAAAGTGGTATCTCTAATCTTGAAGAACAAATCAATGTCAATACGTGATTTGGCCAAAAAAGCAGGAACGAGTGTCGGAATGATCCAGCGTATCAAGAGGCGAAACCACCTGAAGACCTACAAGAAGCAGAAAATCTCGAAACAAAGTGCGAGAAGAAGCGAAGAAGCGAGCAGCAACAAGGGCCCGGAAATTTTATTCGCGTCTTTTGCAGCGTCCGGATGCATGCGTTTTGATGGACGATGAGACCTATGTAAAGGAGGACTCAAAAACCCTTCCAGGTCCACAATACTTTACTGCCGTCGTTGGGGAGGATGTGAGCGATGCGGACAGGTCGATTCAAGTGGAGAAATTCGGTCGAAAGGTACTGGTATGGCAAGCAATATGTTCCTGTGGTTTGGAGTACACCATTTTTTACACTACCGGAACTATAAATGCGGAAATCTATCGATCTGAGTGTCTCCAGAAGAGATTGTTGCCTTTATAAAAGAAGCATAGTACACCTCCACTGTTTTGGCCGGATTTAGCGTCGGCTCACTATGCCAAAACCACTCTCAATTGGCTTGCGGAAAAGGGTATAGATTTCGTTGAGAAAAATATCAATCCACCAAATTGCCCTCAGCTTCGACCCATCGAACGTTACTGGGCAATCGTGAAGAGGGTCTTCAAGAAGACTGGTATGGCAGCTGGGAACATGCAGGAGTTCAAAAAAATTTGGGCTCAAGTGTCCAAAAAATGCGATGCAACACTTGTCCGGAACTTGATGAAGAGCATTCGATCCAAAGTTCGAAAATTCGTGAAGGAATAACTTAAATTTCATCCGGTCTTCATTTTGTTCAAGTTTAACCTAGTACAATAAAGGATCAATTTTTTGTATGAATAAAATATCGGTTTTCAACATAATTTGAAAGAAAGTTTGTGGATAGCTTATTTTCGATACACTCCTTAGCGCTTAGAAAAAACCACGGTTTGCGTAGCTTTTTTCGGCAGTGTGATGGAATCGGGGCAACCATAATAGAATTTTGTAAGATGACGTCACTAGTGAACGTGTGGTTCATCCTCATGAATGAAATTCAGTTTTGACAGGTACTCGTGGTTTGTTTGTTTTCGAATTCATACAGATGAAATAAACAAACCACGGACTCCTGTCAAAAGAAATTCATCCGATTCATTTTGCGAGGTTATGTTAGGTTGGTGTAAAACTCAATAACTCCTAGTTCATTTGCATCGTCACCTCGGATGAACTCTTTCATGTTTTTTTTTCTCTTGAGTGACATTTGTTATAAGGTTTTTGTTTTCATTTCGTTTCAACCGTGAAGTGAAAATCGTAATAAGCCCCCTTATTTCTGAAAAAAAAAGGCGTCCGCAAAACCTCCTAGAGACTTGTCTGTATCGAACTAATATTGCAGGGGGCTTAAGAATAAGGAAGCAATTTCTTACAGTATTTGAATGATTTGTGCCTTGTCAGCCTTAAATCAAATCGTTTTGAATCCCGAAAGGTTGATCCAGATCTAATTTGAAACCATTAAAATACTGTG
>JASCZW010002665.1:0-24311 GCA_034211315.2 Aedes japonicus
GCAGGATAAATTGTCTATATACATTTTAATTGGTGATTTCCAGCACGCTTTGCGGCATCTTTGCGTTTCAAATTACATTTGCTTTTCAGCGCACGGAGCAGCATGACGCAATTTAATCAAAAATCAATAATACGCACATCCAGCGATTTGCTTTGAAATTGGTTCACTGTTGTGAGAACCCCTTGTGATCCAAGTACACCTTGAAGCCAGCTTTTACCTTGCTATACATATTTGCCTTTGTTCTGATTTGCTGTATGTTATTTTGACAGAATATTTGAGAGTGTGTTCGTGTGAGTTCATTATTAGAGGCGCATTATTGAGCTTGGGACCGATGTACTAGTACTGACTGAGCCATGAAAAAAAATGTATTTGTTCGGGACCTACTGGTCTTAGGGTTAGTCTATGATTTAATGCTTGTAATGCTAAATTTGTTTTTCAGCATTTCAGCATAACATTTTCATCAAAATTCTTTTACTTAACTACAACTACTATTCCAAAACAGACCTGCATGTGATTATAAGCAGTATATGATTGTATTGAAATATGTGCTATTGTTACAAGATATTCCATTTATTTTAGAAATCATCAAACCTGGTTTTCGATAACTCAAGTGCCTACATACAATGTAACTGAACGTGGCAAAGCTTTACTTTTCAGACCATGCTAAGAATAATCCACACATATAAGATATAAGTTTTTTGTGCTAGTAAACATCCGAATCGCTCACTGAAATTGCATTTAGTGGCCAAAAAGCTAGCACGATTACTATACGGACGAGTTTCGGCGAAACTTGATGGTTGTATTTGAATGGATGACGAAACATTTGTCAAAATGGATTATAAACAAATTCGACGAAATTTCTTACCTGGCAACTGGTCGTGGTGATGTCCTTTCCAGGTATAAATTTGTTTTTGCTGATAAGTTTGCTCGGAAACTAGTGATTTGATGAGGAATCTGCAGTTGTCGCCTTGACCAAGGTTTTCGTCGCATCTCACACAATGACGTCGAAAATTACATTAAAGAGGTCTGAATTCTGCCAGCCGCCGCTACCTAAGGAGGTACTAGCATGGTACTGCGAACAATGTTAATTTCATCGTCACAGAGATTAATCCTCCGAATTACCCTGAGTTCAGACTGATCAAAAATATTGAGCAATTGTCAAGCGAAAACTTCCACGATGTGGTGAAAGAAGTGACAAATGCACAACAAATGCGTTTAAAGTGAAATAAGTTCGCCGGTACAGTGTCACCAGCGACTGTACAGGTCATGATGGCATCGATCACAGTAAAGTGCGACAGTTCGGTTGAAACGGTAAAATCTAATAATTTGATGTATATTGTTTGAAAGCTGAATAAATACACTTTTGTTTGAGGTTCTGATCAACCGTGTATGTTGTTTAATTCTTGAGTTCTGATCTCTTGAATGCGTCCAAATTTATTTTGAATCGGGCTGAATAGGACATACATTGAATAACAAAGGGTAGGGGGAAATACAGGGTACCAGACGAAATGTAGGCTGGATGAGTTTCGTTGTTATCTGGTTCCGACAGTCTACAGTGAGTTCGCTATACCTATTTTCAACAAACCACCAGACGGAAATACTAATGTGTAGCATTGTTCTTTCCTGCAAAAAAGCGTTTCGTTGGAAGGTTCTCTATCGCTGCGTGGTTTCGTGCCTCCGTCTGTTTTGGCAGTTCAGCGCAATGAAAAAGTAGGGATTACAGGTATGTACAGTTTGACCTTTCCATTGGGAGGAATCGTACTTTATGGCAAGGCGTTGGTGGTAGCTTCCTATCACATCACACTTGTTGAATAATTTTTCCACTCACCCAAACCTGACTGTTGATGGAGCAGTGCGTTACTTTATACGATTCTCACAAACTCCAACAGTGATCGTGGAGTGGGGAGCAATAAACATACTTATAGAATTAATTCAGGCGTTTTTACCATCAGTCATTTAACGATCTTGATTTTCACACCTTAAGTGTAAATTGACGGATTTCGTTCCGTATAAACTGTGAACGGCAAAGGTGGGAAACGACGAGAAGATCCACAATCATTTATTTCACAGCCATATTTGTAGGCAAACATTTCTGTTTTTCACACAATGGCATAGATTTAGTGCATAGATGATTAAGGTGCGAAAGCTTGAGGGACGAACGTCAAGTTTGATTTCTTGGTGGCATTTTTTTTCGCTCTTCAGAAATAGGAAAATCGATAGTTTTTAGTGAAGAAACTCAGTTCTCTTGTTACTGAGTGTCAATTGATGTGTTGTGAGACGATCGGTTGCTTTTTTGTCTTAAAATTGTTTGACATTTGGTACGTGTTGGTTTTCAAACTTCCGGAAGTGTCTGGTGGAAAAATGATCAATTTACTAGCATGATAATAGGATGATCAGTGCGATTTTGAAATATGTATTGAGCTTTTAAATGAATCCGAGTTACATCAGTGTTTGTGACTACTGCCTGCAAGAGTAACAATGTTGCATCCCCGATGATGATCCATTGCTTCACGCATCGATCAGCTGAGTATTTTCCGTATCCATCTATAATCTTACTGTAATGCAGGGTGCGTGCAGAAAATAATGCGAAAATGTTCAAACTTGGGTATTGGGTTAATTCATTAGCCAGCTAGTGACTAATTTCTGTCGAAAGTGTATTTGTTTATGTTTACTTTCAAGTGCTGCATCCAAACATTCTATTTGTTTTATTGCAAATTCGTCAAAATGTTCGCGAAAGAAGTGATCCCCAGTTTGTTGCTCGCCCAGAAGAAGCCGAAACATATTGCCAATATGGTATGCCATTTGGCAGAAGTTCATAACATAAAAAAGTCCCTGCAGGATGGTCCTAAGCAGCGAAAGCCAGGAAGCGGACGTCCGCGCTTATGTCCGACACGAACGTGATCAAATCGGTCCGTGCAAAATTGCTCGCAACCCAGTGCGTTCCATAAGAAAACTTGCCCAGGAAGCCAATATTTCGGAGAAATCCATGCAGGAGAATCATCAAAGAAGACCTGCATGCGTCTTCCAGAGGCAGAGTGAAAACGCCACTTGTTGATTACGAGACCGGGTCAAGGAACTACCGAGTGACTCGGTCCAAGAGATTGCTTTCCTTGTTGAAGAAGGAAAAAATGATAATCCTGATCTCCGACGAAAAACTTTTCAGCATCGATACTGTGACCAACAGCCGCACGGACCGCATTTCATTTCACCACAGAAAATGGCGAACGTTCCGGAAAAAGTGAAATTCAAATTTCAAACCAAACATCCGGCTGGTGTCATGATGTTTGGCTTGGTGGCGTCCAATGGTTTCAAAATGCCACCTGTTTTCATTAATGCTGGAGTTAAAATCAATACCGTAGTGTATATCGGTATTTTAAAGGACCAAGTGCTTCCCTGGGTTAAGGCCAACTTCTCCGAGGGCAAAAACGTTGTCCAACAGCAGGATGGAGCGCCTTGTAACACGTCCAATCGAACCCAACAATGGTTGAACGATAACATAAAATTCTGGTCGAAGCATTTGTGCCCCCAAAGCAGTCCAGATCTTAATCCGTTGGATTATTCGATTTGGGCATATGTTGAAGCAAGAACATCACACCCTACACACTACCAAAATCTCGGGTAAATTTCTGTCCCTGAGACCGACACATGCAAGCGTCCTTTAGCGCATAAGAATGTGTTGAAAGAGATGAGAAAATAAATTCAACCGAATACATCTTTCGTCGAATTGCGTATTTGTCAGTTTCAGGAGACTTAATTTCACACGAAATCTTTCTTTACGTCTCCCAACTATTACGTTCCCCGACTATTTACAAACATGGATTAGGTCTCGTGTAAAATTCATAATTTCTAAGTGTGTAGTGTGAATACCCTGAAGTCAACCATAACACGTACGCAGGCAGTCAATGTCCGGAGGACTACGTCGAAGGCATGCTCTGGCTTCCGGCGTCGGCTCGAGGATGTTATTAATAAAAATGGGAGGACACCTTGAATAAAATTGTGTTATAAAGGACTTTCCTGATGATAACTGCACTCGATAATGTTGATATTATTGCTTGAATTAGTTGAAAATGGGATTTGAAAGAAATCGAATAAATTTTCACATTATTTTCCGCCGCACCCTGTACTTCTCTAATTAAAACTTCGTTATAAGATGTCTTTAGTACTGTTTGGTTAATGGTTCTAGAATATTCGCAGTAATAAGTCACTCTGGAAGTGTTACAAAATCATGTACTGTGGTGTACAGATGCAATCTCTGATCAAATGTTTTATTATTCTGTCAAATTTCCAAGAGAAGAAATCAAAATGAAAGAAATCGCCAACATAGACAAAAACATTTTTTGTGGCACTTTCTATGCGATGATCAGTCATTGGGCAGTCAGTTAACATATTTTTATTCAAAAAGATTTCTTGCTTTCTCGCAATGTTTGACCAATGTATTACTTTGAATCGTTATAAGGTTCTGTCCAGTTAGAATCCGGAATCACTTGTTGCAGCGGCACGCAAAGAATTCTTTAACAGCGGTTTGTTCACCTAGGCGCCCACTTTCCGTGGTATAAATTTCACGGTGTTTCGTGCAGTGAGTCAAATGTTAATCCAGATGGAAGCGCGAGAGGAGAGAAAAATTCTGCACACCCACGTTGATATTCCAAGGTGGTCCGCACAAAAATCGCAAAAACGTTGAGAATCGCCTAATCAACCGTGTATGATGTGCTCAAACGTTTCAGGAGCGAAAGAGCGTGGATCGAGTGCCTCAAGGTAAGCATCGTAGTGGAACATATGACCGCTAGCTGAACCAGAAGATATTGAGAATCGTCAGAGCAAACCCTGGACTATTAGATAATTAAATCACACAAAAATACTCTGCTGCTCGCAGTACCGTTCGAAGAACTCGTTTGCGAGCAGGATATCGTTCTTATCGAGCCAGCAAGCAACCAAACAGAACTTTGAAGCAAAGTTTCATCACCAAAACTCTCGCTCGAAAATTGTACCAGCAGGTTTCGATGAAGTACCAAGCATCGACGATGAAACCTACGTCAAAATGGATTTTGGACAGCTTCCTGGCCGAATATCCTACATGGCGAAGCCACGAGGAGATATTCCTGTGAAGTTTAATTTTGCTTTTATGGACAAATTTGCCAAAAAAAAACGGATGATTTGGCAAGCGATATGCAGCTGCGGAGCAAAGACCAAAGTGTTCGTGACGAATAAGACGAAGGACTCGAAGCTGTACAAGGAAAAATGCCTCAAAAACCCCGTGCTACCTTTCATTAAAGCACATAAAGGTCCCGTGAAGTCTTGGCCAAGTTTGGCTAGTTGCCACTACAGTCGAGAAGCCATCCAGTAGTACCGCGATAATAACGTAGATTTCATCGATAAAAACATAAATCCACCCAACTGCCCGCAGTTCTGGCGCATCGAGAGATTTTGGGCAACAATGAAGCGGAAGCTTAAGAAAAGTGGAAAAATGGCTCGGGACGGGACTCAGATGACCAAAATTTGGAACAAATGTGCCAAGGAAGTTGACTCCGGAGGTGTGCAGCGTTTGATGGGAGGAATAAAGAAGAATGTGCAAATTTTCATTAGAAACGAAGAGAAATGATTTCTTTTGATATTTAAAGTACAGCGGATTACCTTTGTTTTGATGCATTAAACTTATCTGAACGTCAATCCGTTACTGAGATACAGATAATTTTATTATTCCGGATTCTAAATGGACATAGCTTTTAAACGGGGGGTTAATCGTGTTTTGGGGTGCCGGAAGAAGTTAGTCCCTAAGTGTTTCTGTTTTTCAACATGTCTGTCAACCAAAAATTGAAAATTTATTCTTATTGGCAGCCAACTGCAAATGATGTAAACATGCGTGCGAGAGAAATTACAAAAAATTGTCTTTTTGTGATGACGGGTTTGAATATGTCGGAATGTATGTCTGAAGGTGTTTTCTCCCCTGTTAAAATAGTTATAACATGTTTTTGAATGATTTAAAAATAGCTACATCAACATTAGGAAGCATGTTGATGTAGCTTTTTAAAAAACATAAACAAATAAGCTACAGATTTCTAATGAATATAAATATGGGTTTTATTTATTTAGTATTTAAGTTAATGTTACATCTTCCCATTTTTCCGGTTTACCTCACCGTGGTGGGCAATAGATATCTTCATGCTTATCTACTCTGAATCCTGGTTGAACAGTTATTATTTCCCAAATAGCTTTACAGAATCAATCGAAATAAGAGTGTTGAAGTAAGTCTCACACCAGCTTTCAGCGTGCAATCTACGGATTATTTAATTAATAACGCAACGCAAATTTGATCACCTATCAAATTTATATCACCTATCATATAAATGGCTATATTCCTCATCGATCTCTACAAATTGCAATTTAGAAAACTATGAAATTAGTTCCTTCTATACTGTCAAGGCTATGTTCATTCCAAGTAACATGTTTGTTCTAAATGAGTTGAAGAAACTTCTAAAAAAAGCGATTCTATACATAAAAAAGTTACTGCTATTCATTGTGATGGAGGATTTGCGTCGAACTCTCACCATGCAACTCTCCTATCTTTAAATGTTTTTGGTTTCCTGATTCAGCTAGAATTTGTGAAAATTCTACAAGTTTCCCAAATTCAACCGATCAAATGTTCTATTATTTGTACAGAGCACTTTACTTCGCGAAACCAAAATATAGAGAAGAAACCTAAATTGACAATATGTCAAGGTAATGCTATGTTATTTCTGCAGTTCGAGAAATCTGATAAGTTCTTTTTCAACACCCGTACTTATATATTTTTCTCATTTCAGAGAGTGCGTAGTGGCGCTATAACTATAAGCCGCATAGAGATAGGATTAAAGTTAATGCTTAAGTCTCAATTGTGTGGAGAAAAATTAGAGCATCACTTAACCTTCTTAGACTCGATGCTCCCAACGACCATATCTAGAGTACTTTTTCAAACAGACGTTTCTGATTTTGTTAACAAAGAGGGGAAGTAGGATTCAAAAGTTAAATTCTTGGAAACTTTAACACTTTGATGCAAACTAGGGACACCCGCATAAGGATTAACATTACCCTTTTATGATGCTACTTTCCATGAGCGTGATGAGAGTTTTGAGAATTTAACGTTCGAATCTTATTTCCCCTCTTTGTCTACAAAATCAGATACGTCTGTTTGAAAAAGTACTCGAAATATAAATATTTTTTTGTTCTGTACACCAAACAGGGCACTCTGTTTAACTATTCTCTCCGAATATTCATTTCTCTTTTCCTTTGATATCTACTGAAGGCAACGTTGGTTCCCCGTGTCTTCTTACGGTAGATACCAAATCCTCCCTATCTCCAACGGTTGCATGGGCGTGGCCAGGTGAGCGATCGAGGAGTCTCTTCGTGGAGATTATTTCGTGAAGAAACGTATCACTAACTGGTTCCGTTTCATGGTGACATGTAATGTCTTCAACGAATTATTCCTCATCGTAGCTCCACCCACGAGGTGTGCAAAAGTCAATGCCAGATTTTTGGCTGAGATTGGAGGCAGTCACATGTAAGGTCAGCTTTTGAATTAAAAATATGCTATTACAAATTGAAATGTTCTCTAATAATCCTTTGAGCAACTGCATATCGCGATAAGCCATTTTTTACAACACAACATTTTAGATTACTGTAGACACACAGCCTACTTTTTCTCACTAAATAATCAGTTGCATAAAGTGCTACTTTATCCAAAACATTTAAGTGGCAAAATACTGAAATTAAAACTGAAAACTTTGAGGTTGTAAATTAACTCAAACAAGATTCGTGAGATTGAATAGTTCCAACTGATGAATGTAGGTCGGTGCACTGTGTAACATCATTTGTTGGTGATACTAAAAGCTTTTTGATTGAAGATGGCGTCGAATGAAGAGCAATCGCGAAAACCAGCTGTGTGCGGTCGCAATGAAAATTCGGATCTATCAGTAAGAGAACTTGCGAAAAAGCTTGGTTTTCCTGCAAGCACTGCCCATAACGTTCTTAAATCTTTCGATACACATTTGACAACAGTCAGCAAGCTTGGGACCAGAACAAAACCGAATCTCAGGAACCACCGAACCACTGCAGGTGAAGCAAATATTGCAAAAGAGAACAGATCTTTTGGTACGTATTGTGGCTAGAAAAATAAAAATGTCCCCAACATTCGTGCATACTTCTAAGCACCGGCAAGGTATGAAGTTGTCATGGCGAAAACTGTACCGAACCGTAATGATAAACAGAATATGACTTTTAGCAGTCACAACAGTCAGCAACATTCTGTTTATCATTACGGTTCGGTACAGTTTTAGCATCCGGGCTCGCAATCCGGGCTCGTGTATATTTGACGAAGTTTTCCTGCGTGATAATGGATGATGAAACTTATGTGCTTGCTCAGCAGCTTCTCGGATCGTCTTATTATACTGCCATGCCACGAAACGGTTCAGAAGAGCATTTCAAGACAAAGAAAAAGGCCAAGTTTCCCGAAAAATATTTGGTTTGGCAGGCAATATGCAGCTATGCTTGAGTAAGCCAAAGCTTCATCACTACCAGACCGATAAACAAGTAAATATACCGTGAAGAACGCCTAAAGAAGCGATTGTTGCCATTCCTACGCAGCCATGACGCTCGCTCGCTATTATGGCCTGATTTTGCATCTTGTCACTACTCTAAAAATTTGTTTCAATGGTAAAGCGAATGCAGTCCATGTTGTACCGAAAGTGGCGAATCCAGGTAACTGTTCGGAGTTGCGACCTATCGAGCGGTATGGGGCTCTCGTGAAGAGAGAATTCTCTCAATATAAACATCAAGCTACAACTATAGAAAAATTTCGAAATTCTTGGACAAAAGCAGCTAAATCGGTTACAGAGAAGTCTGCACAGACACTAATGGCTGGAGTTCGTAGTTTCTTCATGCAGCCTTATTAAGTAACTGAAATTAGTTTTAAGATGACAAATAATGCATTTTAACTCACATCAAATTTGTTTTAATCCAAATTTAATCTGTCCAGATTTTGTCGCGAACAAGCCTTACTTGGCATTCCAACTGAATACACTTTTCTTACGCTTCCAGAATGTTATCATTTTTTTTATTTTGCATTTAGCGTATTAAACGTTCTACTGAAAATTCGAACTTGCAAAAACAACTGCATGGGGGAACACTTCCTAATACTAAACGATCAAGGTTGTAGTAAACTTGATTGGAAACTACGACCAAAATAAATAAGACCATTTGAAAGCTGGCAAATACTTAGTATAATAATGAAGAAATAGCAGCGATTCACCTTGCTCTAAGATTCTTCACTTGATCTGAACGTAGAAGCCAATCTTGCACAGCTTGCTTTGCCAAAAACAATACAGAAGTTTTCCGACACACGAGTGCACTCATATAAGCTTCGATGCACTTCAAATATTGAAAATTAATTTGCATCTCCTTCGACGCTATTAAATTTCTATTATAAATCCAGTAATATGCGTTTCGCTGGTTCTTATTTCATTGAATTTGGTTATTTGCACAGTTCATTATTTTGACCGGAAAATTCAGCTTGGCTATATAGGGCTTATGATGTTTATCAAATTTACCATACAATTTTTAGAGGTTTTAAGAAGTGTAACCTTCATCAGGGACTATCAAAAATCCTTTGCTGCTGTTTGATCGCATGGCAAGTGGAATTAAATCATTTTTTTGAACTTGTTTTCATTTTAAAATGACTAGCCATAAATTGTCTCGTGAAAACAATAATAGATCCTGAAATGCTAAAGACTAAGTGCAATAACGGAAAGCACCCTGGAGTCATGAGAAAATCTGTTTTTATCGGTTATTCAGAAGCTTTAATGATATGTTTTGTATTCACACTAGTGATTTATGCTACACTATATGATTTTATGATATGTCTTCGATTACCTTTTCACCGCAACAACCGATGAACGATTAGCTATCAATTTCTTTATAATTTATATCCTGATAACCAAGCTTCTGGTTAATCTCTAACGCCCTGCGAGCATGTTCAGCTCTAATTTATTGCTTATCACACGTGACTAAATAGTCAACACGATCATATCGATGAACTGATATAAAAACTATTCACTACCAGATGTTCAACTAAAAGATTTTACTTCACCAGGGAAACGCGACGCTGCCAGCCGAGTATCTGAAAGTAAACTGGCAGAACAGAGATCTGACCACTCGTAGCCTAAGCCGGTTTCGGCAATATAAATTGCTGAATTCAACCATACCAGCGCCAGTATATTTATTTATAGAACATTTTCCGAATAATAAAATAGTATCCAATCGGAGTCTGTTATTCTTTTCTATCGCCGGATTTTACTCTCCAGTTCCTGTTTAATCGAGGTTGAGTGCTACAGTGAATCAGCGTACCGTTTTGTACTTTGATCGACGATTTTATCTGCATTGTAATTCTATTTGCACTGTATAGGCGTTTTTGAATATTTCCTGGAATGATGTAAGAGTGTTAGCATCACCTATTATAATAAATTAGGCCTTTGCTGTTTCGTGGAAATAAAAATCTTAAATGCTGTTATCTGAAATGTTACGATATGTGTAGTAAATACATATTATGTTTGTAAACATCTTTTTCTAATGAACAGGGAACTCCTGGTCGTTCTTTCTGCTATAATCGTACGGAGAGCACTACAATGCTGCTCCATGAGAAAATCATTTTGGTTTCCGGCGTTTTCTACACAGCTGTAAATTTGAATCGATTGGTGCTGTTCTCTCAAACCGTTTAGTCACAGGGTGTGTGTTTCATTCTTGGGGATAAGAGCTGAGTATGAACCACATGGAATCGATTTGAAATATGTTTTTATTAAATTAACTTTCAAGTAAAGAAATGTTAAAATTTATTAAGAGTAGAGAATTTATGTAGAAGAAAAGTAAGTCAAAGACGATTTGTTATGAAATTCTCTGTACGAAGCTCAACGCTTTTAACTTGCCAAGTAGGCTGCGCTGAAAATCAGACGTGAGAATATGTTCTGTTGCTTTAAAATTATCTCATATTTGGTGGAATAGTTTTCTTTCCGGGTAAGTGTTGATGCTTTGCTTTTGAAATATCTTGAATTCTTAGAATTTGCCACTACAGCGCTGTGTTTTAACGTAGGACTACGTTTCTCTTTTCTATACCGGGTGCCGTTTCAAAATTTTGAAAAATGAGAACGTTACGCAAAAGTGAAAGGTTTTTGAACGCTTATAACTCTCGTTCGACTTAACAGAATGACTTCATTCATACACCATTTGATCAAAAAGACTCACAAATTTTTCGCATTGAAATTTGAAAGAAGTTCAATTAGTATAAGTAGTTCAATTTTTCATTTGAAAATGACCTTCTTTTGCTCCCATACAAATTTGCATATCAACAGGTTGAAAAAGGTGATTTCTCTAGCAAGGTCATAGGAAACGAGTAACAAATGTCTTCTTCTTCTTCAAAATAACTTTTCCCCGTACCACAGAAATTTCTGAACGCACAAAGCTATTGGTCGAAAATGACATCATATTTGCGCTTCGCTCTGATTGGTTCTTACTGCCACAGTAGCCTTGCCAGCAATTATGGAACAGGTGGGAACGACCAAACATCAATAATCAGTTCACGCTGTGCATCCGTATGCGACAGACGTGTTTTGCGAGCACGTTGTAGGAAACGCCGCCCGTGAAAACAAGAAGACCACGTCGCCTGCAGCTGGCCATCCGCAACAACGAGGAGCTGAACGAAGATAGAAAACCAAAGTGGAATCGAAAACATTTCTCCCCCGTCAACTAAATCCGTCCTTATCAGGACGACCAAATCAGTTTACCAATTAAAGAGTTGGGTTGAATTTTTCTATTGTGCTGTTGTTAATTCAACTACCGCATCACGGCTGAATATGGCAATCATTAAACATCGCGTCCCCGATTATACCACAAAGAACGTTGAACAGCAAACGAACGAAAGTTCTAGAAGGGATAATTCGAGCCAAACTGCAACACATCAGTGACCATGTGGTGGAGTTCGCCATTAATCCCAGTTATGCAGTACCGGATTAGTTGCTGTTGGTGGAAGCAAATTAGGCATATTTCTGTTGAGAATATCATCCGTCTAGCGTGCACTAATTCAAACTAATTATTGTGGCGCAATAACAGAAGTTCGTCCCCTTTGGTGCAATTTGTATCACATTGCCTTCGTTGGTGCCGCCTTCTTTTGTGCGATAGCATCCGACGCCATGACATTCCAGCACTTAGCTGAAATTTTGACTCAGTCTTTCATCAGTCGTGGAGCTGTGAAGAGGCTGTTGCTACACAGTTTGCGGCAGCAAGCACCCTGGATGGTGCACTGGCGAACAGTCGTTGCCCACACTTCTACTTCACTTTACTCAATTTTTGAGTACAATTGTATGCTATCTCTTTTTCTCTCACGGATATGTTACTCAATTTTCGTTAAACAGTGAATCAACTCAATTTTTGGTTAGATCCACTTTCTACGAAAATTGAGTAACATTTCCGTGAGAGTAAAAGAGATAGCATACAATTGTACTCAAAAATTGAGTAAAGTGAAGCGGGAGTGCATAGGGGCGTTGGCACAGTTGGCTGTTGGTGCCGATGCTCCTGTCAACCTCGCTAAGAGAGACATGGCTGCTGAAGCCTACGAGTTGGCGTGAAAAGCCGCCCGTGACGAGACAAACAACCCTAGGTGAATCGCAAACTATTTCTCCCTCGTCAATTAAATCCGTCCTTTTCAGGACGACCAAATCAGTTTATTAACTAAAGAGTTTGTTTGGTTGAATTTTTCTTTTGTCGGTTTGTAGTTCAATTACGCCGCGTCCCGGAGTATATCACAAAGACCGTTGAACAACTATCGAACGAAATTTTAGAAGGGATAATTCGAGCCAAATTGCGACACGTCAGAGGCCGACTAGACTATGTGGTTGAGTTCGTTTTAGTTCCTAGTTGTGAGAAAAAGGCTGCTGAAGCCTACGAGTTGATGGAAAAATGCCGCCCGTGACAACAACGGGACAAGAATCAGCCCACGCCACCTGCAGATGGCCGAGCGGATTGAAGGCGTATCTGCCCGACTGACTTAAATCAATTGGCGGATGGCCCTGACGTCTCTGGAAATTCAAACTGCCTTTCGATCATGTTGCCGAGAGAGCTAGCCAAACACGAGGTTTCCGAGCGAACCGAAGCAATGGTCAAGTAAACCAGCTTCATGACGAAATGAGGCGGTGTTAGTAGCTGTTCCCTCGAACCCAAAATGGCCCTTTTCAGGGCCATGAAAACAACTGGGAACGAAAGTTGACATGTGTTTTGGAAAGATGGAGGCTGGGTTTCGGGATAATCGATTGTGAAAAACATCTTTCCTGTGCCGAAGCCGTAATGTTTTCAACATTTGCACTTTTGGCAGTGTTGTACACACATAGGCCTAGCAGAAACCGTAGGCAATTGGAGGTGAATGAAACCAGCTTCTTGAGTAAAAGTTTCCCAAATGAACAAAACTCATTCGCACTGCAAGGTATATTACGTGATATAGAGTATCTTGTTATCATATGTCATACATATTATTTCCAGTGAAAGCAAGATGAATGAATTTAGATACCAAGACAGGCTCTATCAAATAACAAAGATTGTAGTGCAAACGTTTAGTGTATGGAAATTCGATTTGGAAGGAAACCAATTTCGGCCACTCTTTAAACAAAAAAGTGATCTAGATTGCACATTGCTTCGTAGTCCTACGTCAACTTTGCGTACAACCCCATTGGGCTGTCCCTTCTAGTTTTTTTTCAGGTAGTGCTACTTCCTGAAACAAAGCAAAGACCAGACGACGATTGATAGTGGCAAACCTTTTTGCTCATTGCTCCCGGAAGGTGCCACTGATGACGAACCGGCATGTTTCCAATCGCCTGAAGTTTGTCAAAATATTTTTCAACCGGCCCAAAGAAAAATACCGGAATGTGTAGTGAACCGATGAGTCGAAAATTGACCTAGGGCAGGGAACGGCTTCAGCACCCCGGGACACAATTCCAAGCACGAGGTAAACGATAACTAACAACGCTCATTTTTCGCAGCATGAATCAGCATAGTAGGTTAATATTTAGTATTTGGAATAGGGTCCCAGGGAGCTGAAGCCGTTCTCTACCGTATTTGAATCAAAAGGCCTCGTAAATATGCGAGACATCCATCTGCAGAATACATACAGAATACATACATAACTTTTATCACATTTAGGATAAGACTTAATCAACAATAGTACGCCACAATACTCGATTTGCGGCTGCCGCTCTCCAACCTCGGTCACGCCCAATGCTCGCCAGATCACGCTCCACCTGGTCCGCCCATCGTGCTCTCTGCGCTCCACGCCTTCTGATGCCCACAGGATCAGCAGCGAACACCAACTTTGCAGAGTTGTTGTCCGGCATTCTTGCAACATGCCCTACCCACCGTATCCTTCCGGCTTTGGCCACCTTCTGGATTCTGGGTTCGCCGTAGAGTGCAGCGAGCTCGTGGTTCATCCTTCGCCGCAACACACCGTTCTCCTGCACACCGCCGAAGATCGTCCTTAGCATGCGTGGCTTGAAAACTCCGGCTGCTTGCAGGTCCTCCTCGAGCATGGTCCATGTCTCGTGTCCGTAGAGGACCGCCGGTCTTATTAGCGTTTTGTACATGGTGCATTTGGTGAATCTTTTTAGACCGCAGTTTCTTCTGGAGCCACGACTTGAAGGTATCCCCGTCTATCGTGACATTACTTCCTAGGCGGATCCGGTCGTGTTCGGTTCCGCCTACCAGCATGTACTTTGTTTTCGACGCATTCACCACCAGTCCGACCTATGCTGCTTCGCGTTTCAGGCGGGTGTACAGCTCTGCCACCGTTAAAAATGTTCTTGCGATAATGTCCATGTTGTCCGCAAAGCACACAAATTGACCAGATTTCGTGAAAATCGTACCCCGGTTGTTGAGCCCGGCTCGTCGCATTACACCTTCCAGAGCGATGTTGAATAGTAGGCATGAGAGTCCATCACCTTGTCGCAGTCCCCGAAGAGATTCGAATGAACTGGATAGTTAACCCGAAACCCGTACGCAGTTTTACACACCGTCCCTCGTTGCTTTGATGAGTCTGGTCAGCTTCCCAAGAAAGCCGTTTTCGTCCATCTTGTACAGAATATCCACCGCAATACACGGTGACGACAGTAAAACATGGCGCAGTTAAATAATGGTGTGGGAGTGTTTTTCCAACAATGGTGTAGGGTCGATCTACCGCATACCATCATGGCATCATGAACCAGATTGTATGTATCAAAATACTGATTGAGGCGATCCTTCCTTTTGCCGAATTGTTGTGCTGTTTTGCTTCCTTTTGCCGGGAAGGAAATGGTTTCAGGAGAAGCAATTTGAAGTTATGGGGTGGCCAGCGCAGTACAGCTTCAGAATTGAGACCTCGATTTACAGAATAAATCTAATAGATGGAGTTGAAGAGCCTTCGTCTCTTCGACCCCCGCCCGCAATCTCAGAATAGGGAGGATATCTCAGAATAGGGAGGAGGCAGTCCTATGCTCCCTATCCAAATCGTTACATTTGGTGGCCATGGGTCCCTTCCTTTCCCCGTTAGTTGCTTACCTTATGTTAGAAAATGATGCTCAGAGTAACATTGGTTAGAGTTGGCACTATAATATAATATAATATAATATAATATAATATAATATAATATGTATAGCAATAGGGATATAGGGATAAAATGGATAACAATTACCTGTTTTGCTCCACGTTTGCAGAACACTTACCACCTGTCAAGTGTCTGAAGAGCTAACTTCAATCACGCAGATGCTTATTTCAGTGATGCGAATCCATGTATGTGTCATACGGTATTGCTCGCGGAATAACATACGCAGCCATCAAATTAACCTAAATTTGAGTGACACCATTTTTGACGAAAGTGAGTCAAAAACGACTCAAAATTGAGTCAAACAGTCCGGGGTGTATAGCATAGGGTAAGCGAGAAAGGAGAGGAGGCATCAGAAATTTATAACATACAATGCGCATATGAGATAAGGAGTGTATCGAATATAAGCTATCCACATACATTTGCGTTGTACGCATGTATTTGTGATGGTTTTTTATGCTCTTTTTTTATGCTTAAACACTGCATGCTGTGTGTTTGACTGTCAGCTTTCTTTTGTTTACTTGTTTGTGCGGTTCAAATTCTGCGTTTTCAAAATGTCGCGTCTTGAAAAGGAAGTGAAAATTAAGGTTCTGGACACATGGCTAAGTGAGAAGGGTATTACTATGCGCAAATTGGCGAAGCGGTTTGGAATTCATCATGCGAGTGTTAAAACCATCATTAATAAGTTTGGGGAACACTATTCTTTGAATGAGCTACCAGGAAGAGGCAGAACACCCGGTTCTTCCAACCCGAAACTGGAGCAGAAAGTGGTATCTCTAATCATGAAGAACAAATCAATGTCAATACGTGATTTGGCCAAAAAAGCAAGAACGAGTGTCGGAATGATCCAGCGTATCAAGAAGCGAAACCACCTGAAGACCTACAAGAAGCAGAAAATCTCGAAACAAAGTGTAGAACAGAAGAAGCGAGCAGCAACAAGGGCCCGGAAAATGTATTCGCGTCTTTTGCAGCGTCCGGATGCATGCGTTTTGATGGACGATGAGACCTATGTAAAGGAGGACTTAAAAACCCTTCCAGGTCCACAATACTTTACTGCCGTCGTTGGGGAGGATGTGAGCGATGCGGACAGGTCGATTCAAGTGGAGAAATTCGGTCGAAAGGTACTGGTATGGCAAGCAATATGTTCCTGTGGTTTGAAGTCAACCATTTTTTACACTACCGGAACTATAAATGCGGAAATCTATCGATCTGAGTGTCTCCAGAAGAGATTGCTGCCTTTATTTAAGAAGCATAGTACACCTCCACTGTTTTGGCCGAATTTAGCGTCGGCTCACTATACCACTCTCAATTGGCTTGCGGGAAAGGGTATAGATTTCGTTGAGAAAAATATCAATCCACCAAATTGCCCTCAGCTTCGACCCATCGAACGTTACTGGGCAATCGTGAAGAGGGTCTTCAAGAAGACTGGTAAGGCAGCTGGAAACATGCAGGAGTTCAAAAAAATTTGGGCTCAAGCGTCCAAAAAATGCGATGCAACACTTGTCCGGAACTTGATGAAGAGCATTCGATCCAAAGTTCGAAAATTCGTGAAGGAATAACTTAAATTTCATCCGGTCTTCATTATGTTCAAGTTTAACGTCGTACAATAAAGGATCAATTTTTTGTATGAATAAAATATTGGTTTTCAACATAATTTGAAAGAAAGTTTGTGGATAGCTTATTTTCGATACACTCCTTATTCATGGTGATATTCTCACAATGCCTTTTCAGAATGGTTCGACGGATGCATATAAGAGATTATTCCAGATGAGTTTTAACGCGTTTGTTCAATTCCATCACGTGTAGTTATAGAAAACAAGAAAAAAAAAACTGCATGCTAAATTTGAGAATATCAGGGCAATAATCCCTCATCGCATCTTCAAGTGATCATTGCAAGCTGTTCATTTGGTTCAGGAACCTTTTAACGTTAACATGGCATCTTGTACACACATGAATTCTGCTTCGTCTAAGTTACTCTTACCCCTCCCAATAAATTTCCTCAAGGCACCATGCAATCACTTTGAGTAATGAGAAATCATTGTACAAAACTGAGCAGCACTTTAAAATTGAATCACTTTCAAATTTTAAACTCAAATTAAGCATGGTTTCAAATGCTGCATGAAAGGCCTTTGATAGGCCTTTGATGTTTTAGCTCATTGGATGTTTTGGCGTAAAAATGTAACTGACCCCTGCTACAGGTTCTCCCAGGGACGTTCCGGTTATCCCGGGAGTGGCCAATGTGGCCAATGGTCTTTTCTAGTATGCCAAAGCCATATTTATGCAAAATCATGAAGATACAGCTGTCGCACGGCATGTTTTGGCATCAAAATGTAATTGGCTCCTGCTTCACCCAGGAACATTCCGGTGGCCCAAGGAGTGGCCAAATGTCCACTTTAGCCGCAAGGAAAGCTTTGTGATGAAAAAAGAAGAAGAAAGAGGTGTCGCTCGGCATGTTTTAGATGAAAGAACCGTTCAGAAGAACCTGATCCAGGAAAATGGGCATATCTCGGCCATTTGAGGGCCGATTTCTGAGTTAAACATATCATTTGCATGGAAAATGCAGAAAAATTCGTTGAAGGCGATTTGTCGACCATTTCAAGCGAGTCCGCTTTCTCATTGCCAGGAATCGAACAATGAGAAGGGACTCAAACAAAGATGATAATAAATGAACGTAAAGATGAAGCACTTAGAAGACCTCGTATTTTCATAAGAAAATAAGAGGATTGCCTTACCGGCCTAAAGGAGCGAATAGCATCTATAGAACTAAGACTATCCGTGAAAGTATTGATCCGGTGTAAGCGAGGCAACAGTATATAATTTTCATTGTACACACCAAAGCCAGCGGAGTCCTCTATCAAAGACCCGTTAGTGAAAAACGTTTTAGTGGAATCAACTAGGCCAAACTTTGCAGCAAATATCACCGGAGCAATCATAGGACGATGATGCACTGGGATTCCACGAAGCTCTTGTTTCATGGAAAAATCAAAATGAATCGAATTTCCGAAATCGAAGAGGCAAACACGATTGAGAATATTCGACGAAGGATTGACATCCTGTGTTATGTACAAATGGTACATCGTCATGAAGCGAGTTTGAGGGTTCAACTCAAGAAGCTTCTCAAAGTTTTCGATTACCATAATTTCACACCTGGTGAGGAGTCGGAGAGATAATTCTGTAAACCAATCCGAGAGTGGCAACATGCCAGCCTACACTTCAAGACTCATGGCGTGAGTCGAGTGCATGCAACCTAACGCAATACGAAGACACCGATACTGAATACGTTCCAGTTTGATGATGTGCGACCGAGCCACCGACTGAAAACAAAAACTACCGTATTCTATGACCGACAAAATCGTTGTCCGGAACAATGTTAGAAGATCTTGTGAGTGTACATGGTGTGGCAGAAAAAAATGCGAAAATGTTCAAACTTGAGTATTGAGTTATATCGTGTAGCTAGTGACTAATTTCTGACAAAAGCGTATTTGTTTATGTTTACTTTCAAGTGCTGCATCCAAACATTCTATTTGTTTTATTGCAAATTCGTCCAAATGTTTTCGAAAAAAGTGATCATCAGTTTGTTGCTCGCCCAGAAGAAGCCGAAGAGATTGCGAAGGTAGTAGGGTACCAGTTGGCAACAGTTTACCGCATACAAAAGTCCCTGCAGGATGGTCCTGAGCAGCGGAAGCCACTTTGCACGCACGCTGAACGTGATCAAATCGGTCCGTGCAAAAATTGCTCGGAACCCGGTGCGTTCCATAAAAAAAACTTGCAAAGGAAGCCAATATTTCAGAGAAATCCATGCGGAGAATCATCAAAGAAGACCTGCATGCATCTTCCAGACCCAGAGTGAAACGCCACTTGATTACGAACCGGGTCAAGGAACTACGAGTGGCTCGTTCCAAGAGATTGCTTTCCTTGTTGAAGAAGGAAAAAAATGATAATCCTGTTCTCCGACGAAAAGCTTTTCAACATCGATGCAGTAGCCATCAGCCGCACGGACCGGTTCATTTCACCGCAGAAAAATGGAAAATTCAAATTTCTTCCGGTTGGTATCATGATGTTTGGCTTGGTGGCGTCCAACGGTTTGTAAATGCCGCCTGTTCTCATTGATGCTGGAGTTAAAAATCAATACCGAAGTGTATATCGGTATTTTAAAGGACCAAGTGCTTCCCTGGGTGAAGGCCAACTTCTCCGAGGACCAAAGCGTTGTCCTACAGCAGGATGGAGCGCCGTGTCACACGTTCAATCGAACCCAACAATGGTTGAACGATAAAATGAAGTTTTGGTCGAAGGATTTATGGCCCACTAGCAGTCCAGATCTTAATCCGTTGGATTATTTGATTTGGGCATATGTTGAAGCATGAGCCTGCCAAACATCACACCCTAGTCAATTTCGGAGGACTACGTCCGAAAGGCATGCTCTGGCTTCCGGCTTCGGCTCGAAGATGTTATTAATAAAAATGGAGGACACATTGAATAAATTTGTTTAAAGAGATTTTAAAAGATAACTGCACTCGAAAATGCTGATATTATTGCTTGAATTAGTTGAAAATGCGATTTGAAAAAAATAGAACAAATTTTCGCATTATTTTCTGCCGCACCTTGTACTCCCCACCAGGTTCCAGTAATTGTTCCATAGAAGTTGATCCTTTGCTGGCATTTTTGCTTTAGATACTCAATGTGGGATCTCCAGGTGCACTATGAATCGAACCAGACCCCAAGATATTTAAATGACATAGAATGAGTTATCGGATTACCCCAAATTTGAAGCCTCGGTTGTGCAGGGTTATGCTTCCTAGAAAAAACTACCAACTCAGTTTTCTCCGTAGAGATTTCGATACCTAGCTCTAGAGCCCAAGTAGACAAATTGTCTAAGGTATCCTGTAAGGATCCTTGCAGATCGACCCCATTGGGCCCCGTGACAGACACTACGCCGTCATCTGCAAGTTGTCTCACCGTACAGTTGTCACTTAGACAACCGTCAATGTCTTTGACATAAAAATTATACAAAAGGGGGCTTGAACATGATCTCTGGGGAAGACCCATGTAGCTAAATCGAGAAGCTGTAGAGTTTCCATGAGAAGAGCTCATATGTTCCTCTGACAGCAAATTATACAAAAAAAAAATTATTGGTGAAAAGCCACAAGCGTGGAGTTTATCTGAGAGCACTTCAAAAGATACTGAATAAAAAGCCCCTTGATATCCAAGCATACAAAAGCCATTTGCCCTTTCTTAGAAGAAACAATATGTAGATAGCGATTTGAAATTGGTCCACTGTTGTAGAACCCCTAGGTCCGAAGTACACCTTGTAGTCTGCACCTTGCAAAATCACCGGAGAATTTTGCACACCGTCATGGAAAATCCGACTGCGACCATAAGATGGATCGGAAGACAACTGGGTATCACTCATACAACTGTGTCTCGGGTAGCAAAATCGTTTAAGGAGTTCAAGACAGCTGACCCTGTGAAGGCCCGGAAGGTGTTGGATTATTTCAAGTATAATCCGAACCTTTCGATTCGTGACTCGGCTCTGAAGGCAGTGTTCCGCCTGGTTCGTTCAGCAAACCATGAAACGAGCTGGACTTCGTGTATTCAAGGTCCGCAAGGCACCGAACCGACGTGATCAACAAAACACGGCAGGCAAATCCCGCGCAAGGAAGCTGTATCGAGAGTGGTTAACGAAACCGATGTGTGCGGTTATGGATGACGAAAACTACATCAAGACAGACGCAAAGCAGATACCGGGGCTGAATTTCTACGTTGCAGAATCACGGTTTGATGTTCCGGAAGACATAAGGAAGAAGAAAGTGGACAAATTCGCCAAAAAATACTTGCTCTGGCCGGCCATATGCCAATACGAATTGAGTAAACCGTACATAACAACGGGTACTATCAATAGCGAAATTTACCGCACCGAGTACTTCCAGAAGCGTCTGTTGCCCTTCCTGCGGTCCCACGGAGGCGAGGCATTATTTTCGCTGGACCTGGCATCATGCCATTTCGCGCGATCGACGTTGGATTGGTACAGAGACAATAACGTTGTTTTTGTACCAAAAACCGCCAACCCCTTAAATTCACCAGAGATTCGTCCGGTGGAAAGATTTTGGGCCATAATGAAGGCCAAAGTTCGAAAATCGTCCAAGGTATTTAAGAACGAGCTGGAGTTGAAGAGTTGAATGGATGAAAGTGGCCAAAAAGGTCGGCTCCACCATTGCACAAAATGTAATGAGGGGTCTTAAGGGAAAGGTGCGGGCTTTCAGCGATGGAAAGGAAATTGAATAAAGTAATTATGCCAAAACATAATCCATATAGATTTGTTCATTCCCTGAAAGTTTCAAGAAAATCTGACTTAAAATAATTTTTTGGAGAACAGTTTTGTCTGGTGCATTTTTTCCGAGTACAGGCGATTAGGGGCGAATCATTAAGCTTGGGCATACTCGATTAAGGAAATCAAAAAATACGTCGGCATAATACTTTCACTCAAATCGGAGTTCAATGATCAGTTCAATGAAATGAATACGGCGCATCTCGTTCGCGTAGAAATGGTACCAAGCCATTTGCAGCATGATAGGACTGATAACACTTCAGAAAAACGCAAATCTTGAAGATGTCTTCAAGAAAACGAACTTGCTGGAGTTTTATTCGAAATACATCGGTGCGGATAAATTTCCCGAATTGCGGAAACATACGCTCAAAATGCTGTCCCTGTTTGGCGCTACATATCGTTGGGAACAAATGTTTTCAAACATGAAAAATGTAAAATCAAAACCCAGAAATCACTTGACAGACGAACATTTGGAAAATGTGCTACGAATGTCTGGTTCCGATCCAACCATTGATGTTAAGCGCAATCAAGCAAATTAGAGAACAGACTGTGAAGATTAAAATATGGTTTTGTTAACATAAATGAGAACTGACTATATGGGCTGCAAAATGGTGAGTCGACAACTGTTATGGAGCGTGCGTCCCCGCAACATAGCTCTGGTCCTCACAAGCTCCTACCTCATGCTTCCACGGATCAAGAGATGACAAAGACCGCCAGCTAAGGGTTGCGTACTTAACTGGTAGTGCAGCCTGGGTACTGTTGTCCTTCTGACTTCAGCTAGATTGAGGAGGTACGTACCGAGTGTCTGTCCACCAGCGGCTGAGTAAGAAACGCTGTATCTCGTCAGCTATACCTTAGGAGGCAGTCCCGCGAACGCAATGTAGGCAGCACGACCCCGGTAAGCTAGCATGCTGAAATCTTACCCTACCACGAAAAACGTAAGTATTCTTTATACGGTATATAATTTTGGATCATCCATGGAATTTCCGAGTATTGTATGAAAATTTAATTATTTTTTTCTTTTCATGGCATGCATGATAATGCAAGTCCATTTACAATTGCAGCAGGACCACAATCGAAAACCATGCAGACAGTACACATGTTTTTCTTATTTTATATTATAACATCCCTTCACAATATTTTTTATGTTATTTTCAGGTTCGCATTTATCCATCGTCGTAAGTTTTAGTCCACCAAAGCGAGATAAGGCGCTATAACCTTGGCAATTATTGCCAGACTTTTCAAAAGCCAAAAGTTCACCCATAGGCAAAAGGAGCATTAACTAATCTTTCTAGCATCTATGCTCCCAACGATAAAGTACAAATTATCGTTTGGTACGGGAGGTCCACGCTTTCTTCCTTCCCTTGATTCAGAGTAGTAGAGCGATTTTATATCTTTCTAGAATCGGTCTATTTCTTGGAATCCTCTCTGCGGTACATACTACGCAGTTGGCCTGGCCGATGACAAGAAAAATGATGTATTCAAGAAACCATCATTGTCCAGGATGCCTTCAAGAATTGGCTGCGTTAGTGTGAGATTAGATTAGATTAGATTAGTTTAGATAAATGAGAACTGACTATATAAGTTAAAATTTGTAAAACATTTAAAATAATACGCGCAATAAAGACGCAATGAATCGGAATGACCGTCAAAAAGAAAATTTTATATCATTTCTTTAATGTATCCACACATCCTTTGAAAAATCCTTAAATGGCTTTAGAAAATTCCCTGAGGCCCGTCATATAACTCGGAAAATGACTCGTGACCCTCAAAGCTGACCATGCTGAGGACCACTGGTGTGTAAATAAAGATTTCGAAGTATGTACCCACACAAACTGCAAATGAGATAAAATGAGACTTTGTTACCAGCTCTACGGTAAGAGATCGTAGATTTTAGTTTTTCGATTACCCATCTCTCGATTGATGATGTCTACCCATTGTTCAACACCATGCATTATTTGAAATTGATGGGATGTCATAACACATTTGGAAGTAAATAAAGAAACGTTTTCCATACACCGTTGCTAACGGTAGAATAATTGAAGTTCAATCTGACACAAAACACCTGGTGCTTGATCAGCTCTGAGCTTAAAATCATTTCCCCGCTAGAAAACAAACAAAGTAAATGCAGAAGATGCAAGAACCGTTGTCTGCAGCCATTGATACTTGAGTGTGATATATGGATCACGAGATCCTCGCCAATTCTATTGGCTGGCCCACAACTGATGCGTTGCGGATGCGTTTGCGTGAATTAGACAGTTTCCGAATAGATTTTCTGTCAAATTTACGTCAACGGAACGCAAACGTTTATATTGTGGGCAAATCTTAATTGAACGATGTAAACTTTGC
>JASCZW010002666.1:0-94405 GCA_034211315.2 Aedes japonicus
TTTGATAACGCGCCATGCGGTATTTCTTAGCGATTTCAGCTGTTTAGCTAGCCTAGATGCAGACCACAATGGATTTTCCAAATAACTGTGCACAATTTTTCCCCTTCTTTCGGCTTCCATGTTGATTGTTTACAAAAGTACAGTCGATTTGCGGAATGTCAAAAATACATACGTGAAGCTGACAAAATTCCCGACACGTGGGCGCCAAGAACTTCCAAATCCGTCCACCAAGAGCGCCACAATATGAGCAAAAGTTTGTTCCAATTCTAAATGAAGCAAGCCTTAGAATGCAAGCCGTACAAGAAACAACGGGTTCACGGATTAACGGAGCGTCAAAAGCAAGTCAGGGTCCAAAAAACAGAAATCTTTAGTTCGGCACGGTGACTGCGAAATTTCATTTTCGGATAAAAGCTCTTCGTCCTTCAGGATAGTCATAAGCAACAAAATGATCGTGAGTATGGCAAAAGTCTTGCCACTATTCCAAGAGATAAACTACCTGTAGAACACTATCAGAATGTAGCGAAAATCATGGTATGGGGCGCCGTTTCACGTAAAGGAAAACTTCCTCTTCTTTTCATAGAAACTAACGTAAACATCAACACTAAATATTACATCCAGCAGGTTTTGAAGAACCATCTGCATTCTCATGCTTCAACTTTGTGTGGGAATACAACATATTGTTTCCAACAGGACTCCGCTCCAGCTCACAAGGCAAAGAAGACACAAGTGTGGTACGTGGAAAATTTGCCCGATTTCATCACAAGCGAAGAATGGCCTGCATTTTCATCGGATCTAAACCCACTTGACTACTTCGTTGGGGGTTATATGCTTCAACATATAAGCCCTACGAAAGAACTTACTTTAGATCGATTCAAGAAACATTTGAGTGATATTTGGGACCAAATTCCACAGGAAATCGTGCGTGCCAGCTGCGATGGCTTTACAAAGCGTTTGCGCAAAGTTATCAAGGATAAGGGAATTGAGTTAATATGGTTTTTTTTTCTTGAACATGTATCTCTAATGAAAAATGAATGCTAGGATTTGGATGACTTGTTTTGCTGTAATCTCATTTTGTTTTAATGACACCTATTGTGAGACACCCTGTTGATATATTTTCAGATGCACGCACCACGTGGTGTACAGATGGAGAGCTGTGGAGTTTTTTTCTATCGTTGCACAATGATTGTGATTTTTCCAGTTAAATTTCTTCTCGGATGTGTTTTTACCTGTGATTATCATTGTATTGCAGTTGTGCGCGAAGTACTAGTTGTATTTAGACTGTTCCATTCGAAAAGGATGGTGTGAAAATATTTGCCGAATACCGGAGTGCTACTTCTATAGAGACATAAATTCATCCTTTAGCATCACAGGGAAGCCGGCCAAATGAAGACTGAACATCAACAACAATATCCGGTGAGATCTATCTGTATTTGAACGATACTGCTAAATACGTTTCATCCTCAAAACAATAAGACTTGATTATGGAAGCGTATGCACAGTACCTATATCCATTTGATGTTTGTACTGTGTTTATGCGGGGCTGGTTGTAAGTGAAAGTGACCTCGGCATGGACGAGAGTAATCAGGCATTCTGAAATGGGTCACCGGAACTCAACAAAGCTATCACCTTCCACCTCCCGGGCTGAAAGTGTTTGTCGAGTCGACAACAGCTCTTTTAACTGCAAACATTTTTCTTCTATAAAATCACTGCCGGACGGTGGGCGTTGGATTGCACACACACACACACGCGCACACACACACACACACACACACACACACACACACACACACACACACACACACACACACACACACACACACACACACACACACACACACACACACACACACACATACACCACACCACACCTTATGCGAGAGGCACCCTGTTAATGTTAATAAAACAAACTTTTAAGGAAAAATAGAAAAACACCTCCTTTACTGCAGTATTGATTATGAAAACATTGATTCTTTTAGCTTTTTAAGGTTTTCATGGTCTCGGGACGACAAGTTGTTCCGTTCTGGAGTTATCGCCGGAAACAAACGGTATGAAAAAAAAACCGCCTAAAAAAAGACCTTAGTGTACTCGAATCTTTCCCTCTTTAGTGGTTCTCTGTCCATACATTTTTTAAATATATATGGTGCATGTGTTGTCAACTCCTTCGTGTAAGAATATTTTACAGCCTTTTCTCAGGTTTCGGTTATACACACTTAGAAAATTTTAGAGAATTTGGAAATTTTTTACCGAACTTTCACCAAGTGAACAGTTTGGTAATCCGATTTAACGGATTTCGGTAAAATTTGACAAGTTCCAGTAATTTTTTTACCGTAATACTGTAAAATTTCACCGAAATCCGGTAAACCGGATTACCAAACGTTCAGCTTTTAGAACTTCGGAAAAAATTACCGAATACTGTAAAATTTTCTCAGTGTGTATACAATCTTAATAAACTAATAAATATTATTCAGGTATCAGGCTGCAACTTTTTGGGAACAATAAGAAAATCAAAAGAGTTTATGTTATAAGGTCTGTATCCGCAATAATTCGGACACCTCAAAACATGAATACAACATAAATTTCGCATTATATTTCCATCGAAGTTGTTTATTTCAGATTCATGGGATGTGTTTTAACAATTCGTGAAGACAAAACATAGTTATTCGGTATTTGCATAACATTTTCAAACTTTGCGCTTAACTCCGTCCATTAGGGTTTGTACAGACTCTTCAGAAATCGTAGAAGCCGTCTTTGTCCAAATTTGCTGGAAGTGTTTGATGTCTTTGATTCCTTGCTTCTTTCCAGAAAGCTTCCGCTTCATCAAAGCCCAATATCTCTCGATTGGTCGTAGCTCTGGGCAATTTGGCGGGTTTGAGGTTTTTTGGTACAATGTTCACTTGATTGGCTTGGTATCACTCCATCACAGTTTTAGCATTGTGGCTAATGCCAAATCGACCCAGAACAAAGATTTTTCTTTGTGACTTTTGATGGATGGTAGCAATCGCTTCTGCAGACACTCTTTCTGATAGATCTCCTTGTTGATTGTGCCTGTAGAGACGAAAGATTTACTCTTTTTGCCCCACGTGCAAATTGCTTGCCACACAAGGTATTTTTTGGGAAATTTCGATGCCTTCTTCGTTCTGAAATGCTCAGCTGTAGCAATTCTGGCCATAGCAGAGTAAAAAGCCAGCCCTGGAAGCTGCTTGAAATCCTCCAGGACATAAGTTTCATCGTCCATAACGACGCATGAAAACTTTGTCAAATATTCGCAGTACAAACGTCGAGCCCGTGATTTTGCTGCCAAGTTCTGTTTGTCGTTGCGATTTGAAACTTTTTTAACTTTATACGACTTAAGTCCTAAACGTTGTTTTGATTTGTGGACAAACCCAGGTGACATCCCTATTTTACGAGCCACCGTTCAAATGGAGAGATTTGGGTTTTTCGTTAATATCCTTTTCACCTTTCGGTCCATGACAGGATCAGCGCGTCCAATGTTTTTGTCACTTCTCGGTTTCCTCTCCACCATCAAACGTTCCGAAAATGATTTGAGCACATCGTGAACAGTGGATTTAGGCAAATCCAATGTTTTTGCAAGGTCCCATATTGACAAGCCAGGATTTGCTGTACGCCCTTACAAAATTCGCTCGCGCACTTGTTTTTTTTTTTCGTCGCTATCTTGAATACTAAACATGAAATGTAAACATCAATCATAGTCTTTTTCATCATAGACTCTCAGCTATTCCACAGTGAATTTTTTCATTCCTTCGTGCAATATTTCAAAAGTTACAATGATTTGAAGGTGTCCGGATTAATGTGGATACAGATTTTAGTCACTATCAAGTGGCTACAACCATTTTTGACCGTTGTATGCTGCTTGGGTTGTCTTTCAAGTGGTTTACGTTGACGATTTTTTTTTCTTTTGTAAATTTGAGAAGAGTACAACTCGGTAAAGGCGCGGTTACAAAGCAACACAATGCTGGAGGTGGCTGGGTTCGATTTCCGGTCTGGTCTAGGAATTTTCCGTTAAGAAAAATTTCTCGACTCCCTGGGCATAGGGTATGATTGAACTTGCCACACAATCATACTAATGCGAAAATGGTACCTGACATCGAAAGCTTTTAATTATTAACTGTGAAAGTGCATTGAGAACACTAAGTTGAGAGTAAGCAATAAGCTAATTGCGAAAGCAATAAGCTTGAAACGCTAAGTAAGAAGCAGATAGTTCACAACAACAAAATGAAAATAATTGAATTCCTATACACAGGCGGCAAGTAACTAATTCAACTTATGACTAATTCGGCCTAATGGTATATTTGACTTAATGGCATTCGGCCTAATAGCTCATCTTAGTCATACTTATGCAAACAGGTACCGAGGCTGGATGGAAAGCATTCAATTAATAACCATGGAAGAGCATTTATAAAACACTAAGCTCAGATCAATGCTAAGAAAGAAAGAAGAACCAAGCCCGTTCACCCCAAATATCCCTACTAGCTTAGATGGGTCAACGATTTGCTCACTTTCTTGCTCACTTGCCGTTATCAGTCTGGCTCCACGCATGTGCTCCACAACTAAGCTGATAAGTCCGTCGGTAATGTCATTCAATAGTCACGCGCTGGGTTTACGGTTGGTCGATTCGTTATGATTTATCACTTTATGCGTAGATTTTCGTTCAGATATTTGGCTTTCTACGACATCAATTGCGTAGGTGTAGTATTGCTTCCCGAATAATTCCAATCAAGCGCCACGAACCGGGATCGGACTTGCCCCCATTTACTTCGGTTTGGTTTTTGTATTGCTTTTTTTTTCGTTGGAATTTTAGAGCATTAGATAAGGTTCGTGTACGTTTTCATACCTCGGTGCAAATGAATTGTAATAAACCCCAAAAAATATGGCTCTAGTTCTACGACAGTATGATTTTCCTCGTAATTGTTATTGTTCAAGTCGTCGAGGGTCGCCGAGTCTGAGCTGCATTTGACTCCGATTTGAGTTGTATTTGACTCATTTTCGTCACTAGTGGAGTAACTCGGAATTGAGGAAATCTGAATAAGATTGATAAGTTGACGAATCAGTGACCCTGCATTTCGCATTGGGTAGGAAGCTTAGCTGAATATTTCTCCTGCATTAACTGAACTTGAAAAAGAATTTGACTTTTAATAAAAAGTTTGATCGACTCACACACATTACTGTTTGACCAAATTTTGATCGGAACACCCTTTATTGCTTCAAAGCTCAAATTTTCACAAATCAATTTTTCGATTCCTTATGCGGCACACACACACACGCTCAAACTGTCGATTTACCAGATTAGATGTCTCTATTATAAGGTCAATTGACTGTTTTACGAAACCCCATAATTGCCACACTCGAAGAAACGACATGGTGGACCCATTCCAACCATCAAATCGATTCAGAGACGTTGTATAGACCAATGACTCGTCCTGGAAATCTTCTCGTAAAATGCTCTGTAGCACTTTGCGTAGTAACTTTTGAACGATGTCATAAAAGACACATCCAATGGGTGCATTTTATTGCTGCAGGATGGCGGTAAATAGCAAGAGAACACTTACCAAATAAGCACGAGCCCTTTCAGCAAATGACAAGCTTTTGTAGCCGTCAATTATAAGCAGCGATTCTTTATCGAAGACCTAAGGTTTTGGGTAAAATGATCAACCCAATCAAGAAAGATTTGACTAGCTATGTTGCAGACTGGATTGCAGTTAAACTTGATTTTATTCTGGATTCCTTTTTAATGCATCTTCCTTCCAAAATGGGGCATCAAATTTTCGATGTTGACCGCGTTCTGGAGACAAGGACTACGACAAAACATTAACCCCGAATTCCATAACTGCTGACCAAGTCGATGGATTTTAAACGGATCAAATTGGTAACGGTGTATACGAACGTAATTTTTGAAGAGATGAACGAAAATTAATTCTAATTCAAGTAAAAATTCAAAATTTTCTCGAAAACTTTCAACTCCTTTGATTCCCTTAAAAATAAACCTCAAATTTTCCATCTTCATCATACTGCATGAGCATCGGGCATGACGAATTTCACGCCAACTCGTCTTGGTGGTTGGCAGCACCCTCTCAGAATCCAATGAAACTTTGTGGTTGTGTAGACTACACGCTCGTTTATAGTTACTTGAAACTGAGTAGAAAACGACTCAGTTTTCTTAAAAGGTGAACTACCCTAATTAGAATAATTTAAGGGTTACTCATTTTTGATTAACTAGGTCACCTGTCAAAATTAGAGTACACATTACTCATCCAAGCTTGTTTATATTTTCTCAAAACTGAGTAGAAAACAACTCAGTTTCGCTAAAAGTGGAACTACTCAAATTAGAGTAACTTTAGGGTTGTTCAATTTTGATTAACTATGTCTCGTGTCAAAATTGCAGTGAACATTACTCAGTATCTTATTTAAGCTTATTAAACAATCTGAGTGATCCCGAGCAAAGGATTATACCAAATTGATAACAAGTTCTAATACCAGGTTATCATTTTTTGATCACTGAATATGTTTTCATTGAGGCTCAATAAACAGCCAAAATAACAGAATGAATAACAAAAAAATACTCGTTCAATATCATAATTATAACTTTTGTTATCACTGCGAACAACTTAATAACAAATCCTGTATTGTAAGCAAATTTAGTGAAAAAGTTTGAAAATATGTTATCAATTTGAAATCAAATTCTCATGCTAATAACTGAAAAAAATTTGTTGGTTAAAAGCAAAATTTCTTGTTCAAATATGCTGGAAGTATTTAAAGTTTTACAATTCAACTGTTATAACTGTTCAACTGTTCATAAAAAATAGTGTGCTCAAAATGATAACATGAAAAATGTAAAACACAATGAACAAAATCCATCACCATGCCGAGATGAGTAGAATATCCATGAAATAAATTGAATTTGGCACTTCGACATAAAAAAAAATGGTGATTACAACATACAGTCGACCCATATAGATTTCTTTTGATACGCACACCACGTTTTTCGCTTTGGACATCTACTCTGTTTTAAAAGTACAGCGCTTTTACAATCAAAGTAGCATTTACTCAGTTTCCTTATTTCAAGTTACTCAGTTTTTGACATTTACATGGAAATACGAAACTGAGTCAAAGTTACTCTATTTAGAGTAGTTCTGAACGAGCGTGTATGTCTTTTCAAGCAACTTTACATACTTTGTTTTTTCAAAATTTATCTAGACTACCATTTGAAAAGGGCTTAAGTTTTTCGATCGATTTTTTTTAAATCTACGTTACTCAACAAGAAAAAGACTTTCAAAAAAGTGATGTATGAGTGACTCTTAAGAAGTTGTCTTGGCTTTTATGAAAAAATTGTAAAAAATGTAAAATCAATTCTTACACGCTAAAAAAATATGTTTTAAAATTTAAAGTTAATTTGCAAAAAATGACTATCTTAGAACTGGACAAAATTTTTACAATAAAGGCAATATAATTGTCTAAAAGTTCGCCAGACATTGCAAAATAGGCACTTTCAAGAAAAAAAATGTTTTTTAACAACAATTTTTTATGTCAACATAACTCTAAGAAGAAAAACTTGAAAAAAAAGTGATGTATTGGTGAATTTAAAAAATTCTCTTAGCATTTATGAAAAAAAAAATTTAAAACTGCAAAATTGATTCTTACACACTAAAAAAACTATTTTAAAATTTAAAGTCAATTTGCAAAAAACTGCTATCTTAGAATTGAATTTTTTTCTTAATAAAGGCAATGCATTGCAAGATGGGCACGTTTAAGGAAAATAAGTTTTTCTCACAAAAACTTTTTCATGTCCTATTTTTACCGTGTATCACGCAAACTCGTCTAGTTATGGTCTTCAACACTCCTATAGAATCCAATAAAATTTAGCAGTCATAGAGAATTTAATGTATTGAACATTTGGTAGAACACAATAATAATCTAGACTAACATTTGGAAAGGTTCAAAAACATTGAATTTTTATTGACATCAGTAAAACAGAACCAAAAGTGTACGTTTAAGTACAAATCATTCATAGCTGCTTGTTCGGATATTCCTATTTTTAGAGGCGATTCAAATATGACTTCGTATATCTTTGGGTGGGGGAGGGTTGGGGAGGAAGGTATGTCAAGATTTGTTACAGAATGTGTAAAAGGTATGGGATGAATTGTGATAGAGGGGGGCTGATAAATCTAAAAGAATAGCGGACGTCATAATTGAATCGTCTTTAAATGACTATGCATCAAATCATATTAAATTGGAACATTCTAATTTGATAAGACTTGATGCATATCCATTTATAGACGATTCAAATATGACGTTTTTTGAATTTTCATTTTGTGCCAATGAAAACTCATAGGTTTTTGCTTGGTAAGGGTTTTATTTTATATATTTTTTATATGTATATCCTTACGTATTAGTTATTAACATAGCTTCATATATTTAATATATAAATCTTTCACATACAAAGGAAATTTCCAAAACCTTTTAGCTGAAGTTTGATTTTCTGAAATAGGTACAAAGCCATAAACCTGTGTAACAGGTATTGTCTTTACGTGGCCATAGAACTCCTCAAGTTCTTCTGACATTTTTGCATACTGTTCAGCTGATATGAAGCAGAAATTCTGTTTTGTAATAAAATCTGTATCCACATTAATCCGGACACCTTCAAATCATTGTAACTTTTGAAATATTGCACGTAGGAATGAAAAATTTCACTGTGGTATAGCTGAGAGTCTATGATGAAAAAGACTATGATTGATGTTTACATTTCATGTTAAGTATTCAAGATGACGACGAAAGAAAAACAAGCGCGCGAGAGAATTTTGTACGGGTTTACGGCAAATCCTGACATGTCAATACGGGACCTTGCAAAAACATTGGATTTGCCTAAATTCACTGTTCACGATGTGCTCAAATAAATCATTTTCGGAACGTTTGACGGTGGAGAGGAAACCGAGAAGTGACAAAAACATTGGACGCGCTGATCCTTTCATGGACCACATCTCTCTGGCTCGTAAAATAAGAATGTCACATGGTTTTGTCCAAAAATCAAAACAACGTTTGGGACTTAAGTCGTATACAGTAAAAACAGTTCCAAATCGCAACGACAAACAGAACTTGGCAGCAAAATCACGGGCTCGCCGTTTGTACTGCGAATATTTGACTAAGTTTTCATGCGTTGTTATGGACGATGAAACTTATGTCCTGGATGAATTCAAACAGCTTCCAGGGCTGGCTTTTAATTCTGCTATGGCCAGAAATGCTATAGCTGAGCATTTCAGAATGAAGAAGGCATCGAAATTTCCCAAAAAATACCTTGTGTGGCAAGCAATTTGCACGTGTGGCAAAAAGAGTAAATCTTTCGTCACTACAGGCACAATCAACAAGGAGATCTATTAGAAAGAGTGTCTGCAGAAGCGATTGCTACCCTTCATCAAAAGTCACAAAGAAAAACCTACGTCTGGCCCGATTTGGCATCATGCCACTATGCTAAAACTGTGATGGAGTGGTACCAAGCAAATCAAGTGAACATTGTACCAAAAACCTCAAACCCGCCAAATTGCCCAGAGCTACGACCAATCGAGAGATATTGGGCTCTGATGAAGCGGAAGCTTTCTGGGAAGAAGCAAGGAATCAAAGACATCAAACACTTCCAGCAAATTTGGACAAAGACGGCTTCTCCGATTTCTGAAGAGTCTGTACAAACCCTAATGGACGGAGTTAAGCGCAAAGTTTGAAAATTTTATGCAAATACCGAATAACTATGTTTTGTCTTCACGAATTGTTAAACCACATCCCATGAATCTGAAATAAACAACTACGACGGAAATATAATGCAAAGTTTATGTTTAATTCATGTTTTGAGGTGTCCGGATTATTTCGGATACAGACCTTGCTTATATTTGACTGTTCAACTGCCCAGTCATATAGTTCTAGAGAAGTTTTGATTGTGTTTCCATAATCTTGAGCAAGGCTTGCTCTCTTTTCCATTCACTTGAGATTACCACCAATAGCATTACATGGACCTTTCCCATGAGACGTTCCAATCCATATATGAACTTGAAATTGCATACACTGGCAAAGTTACAATGGGCCGCTGGTCCATCTGACATGAAAATAATTTTTGAGCAATATATTGAATTTTGGTATAAACAACTGACCTGCTATTGAGTCATGGATCAATACTTCAGATTTTATGATTAGGCTTTTAGTTTCCAATTTATTGTCCATCTTTAATATACTTCAAAGGTTTGGTAATAAACAGGATCAACCCCCTGATATAATTATATTATCACTAAAGTTTAAGAAATTAATAATCTAAAAATAAGCCCTCTCCAAATAGCAGCCTTGATTTTTCAAACATTTTTATACCCTTAAAAAATTTAAATTGTCCTTATATTTAAATTTAATTGGCTTCTGTGAGGTTTTAGGACTAAATTATAAGACGAATTGGCCCGATACACGGTAAATATTGGACATAAAAAATTGATTGTTGGGAAAACTTATTTTTCCTTAAAAGTGCCCATCTTGCAATGTATGGTGTATGTATATTGCCTTTATTAAAAAAAAACCAAATGTTCTGGTTTATCTATGGTATTTGGATATCAGTATTCAAAATCATAAATTTTGAACCGTCAAACGGTACAACTACTTAAGGTTTCAAAATTGGCATCTTTGGACCCAACCGAATTCGGTACCAGTGTATCCGAATGTGACCAAATACTCCGGTTGATCTATGGCATGCTGTTTTTGAAGATCGGTTTTCAAAATCGTGAATTTTGAACCGTCTAACGCTACAAATACTTGAGGTTCCAAAATTGTCCACTTTGGATGCATACCACAACCGGTTCTGGGTACCTATGTGCCCAGAATGGTAAATCAAAAACAAAACAGTTCAGCATGGCATTTTAAGAATCTACACCTTTCATTTGAGACCGAGAAATCAAAAATCGGTTCGAAAATAAATATTTGGGAGTGAAGCAAAGTCTTGGGTCTTTTTTGACCCTGAATGCACTATGTGTAACTTTTTTTGTAGCGTCACTTCTAGAGGTCGCTGAAAGCTGTTACTGCCCAAAATATATTCGTTTTCAAAAGTTAGGAAAAGTCACGAAATTTCAGATTCCTAGTTTATTCCTTTTAGACATAAGAGCTTTTTTGAGATGTTGATTGGTCAAAAACGACCCCAATGCACAAGGAAGGTTAAGAAAAAAATTCGTTCAATTCTAAGACAGCCATTTTTTGCAAATTGAATTTTTATATATTTTTTCTTGTGTGTAAGAATCAATTATACAATTTTTAAAATTTGTTTCATAAAAGCTAACACAATTTTCTAAAAGACACCAATACATCACTTTTAAAGTTTTGTCTTCTATGAGTTACGTTGACAAAAAAAAATTGTTGTTAGAAAAACTTTTTCCTTAAAAGTGCCCATCTTGCAATGTATGGTGAAATTTTAGACAATTATATTACCTACTAGCTGACCCCAGTGCGACCGTTGATACGCCTGCAACAAAATGAATGAACAATGGTTGTTTTTTAAAGAGTTTTTTTTTTAACTAAGAATGAGTTCAAGCTTCTATCAGAACATTCTTCTCACACGAGGTTTCTTCTCATGTTTCGTTGAAATTTGTGTTTGGAATCTCCATAGAAATATTTCTTGCATTAACAAAACCCCGCACGCCAATTTTGGTTCCATTTGCTTGATTTGTTCTCAAGTTATGCAGAAATTTGTGTTTCATTTGTATGGGAGCCCTCCTCCCTTCCAGAAGAGGGAAGGCGTCTCAAACAACCATAAGAAACGCTATTACTACTGAGTCCCACAAAACGCACTGAATACAATGTGCATTTTCACGACACGATTGGTAAGACCGAGATAGCGATTGTCTAATATATATATAAAAACCACATGCCAAATGTGGTTTCATTTGCTTGAATAGTTATCAAGTTATGCATAAATTTGTGTTTCATTTGTATGATAGCAGCACCCCCTGCATAAAATTAGTCATACCTGTTGGGATAATTCTCATGTTTTGCCAAATTCGTGTTTCATTTGTATGAGAGCCCCTTCTTCAAAAGATGAGGGGGTCGCAAACCACTGTAGAAACATTTTTTGCCTACAAAAACCTCCACATGCCATATTTGGTTCCGTTTGTTCGATTAGTTCTTGAGTAATGCAGAAAATAGTTTTTAATTGGATAGGAGCCCCCCTTTCTAAAGGCGCGAGGGGTGTCGAACTATCATAAGATCCTTTCCCGGACCCAAAAACCCCTGCATACAAATTTGCATAGCGGTAGGGATAGTTTTCATGTTTGGTTTAAATTTGTGTTTCGTATGTATGGGAGTCCCCCTTTCCAGAGTGAGGAGAGGTCTCAAATTACCATAAAAACATTTCTTGCCTTCAAAAATTCGTCCATGACAAATTTCGTTTCATTTGCATGGGAGCCCCCTTTTCTAGAGGCGGGAGGGGTCTTGAACTATCGTAAGATGCTCTCTCGGACCTAAATACTCCTATATACAAATTAGCATAGCAGTAGGGATCACTCTCATGTTTGGCTTAAATTCGTGTTTCATTTTTATGGGGGCCCCTTTTTTCAGGAGAGGAGGGGCTTCAAACCACCATAAAAACATTTCTTGCCTTCAAAAACTCACCCATACAAATTTTGGTTCCATTTGCTTGATTAGTTCTCGAGTTATGCAGGAATTTGTTTTTCATTTGCATGGGATCCCCCCTTGCTAGAGGCGGGAGGGGTCTCGAACTATCATAAGATGCTTTCCCGGACCCAAAAACCACTGGATACAAAATTGCAGTAGGCATAGTTCTCATGTTTGGTTGAAATTTGTGTGTCATTTGTATGAGAGCCCCCCTTCTTAGAGGGAGTAGGGGCTTTGAACCACCATAAAAACATTTAATGCCAAAAACTCGTCCATTCCAAAATTGGTTCCATTTGCTTGATTAGTTCCTGAGTAATGCAGAAATTTGTGTTCCATTTGTTTGAGAGCCCCCCCCCCTCCCTCCTGATATGACAGAAGAGTCTCAAATCACCATAGAAACATTTCCCTCCTTCAAAAACTTCCACATGCCAAATTTGGTTCCATTTCCCTGATTAGTTCTCGAGTTATGCAAGGATTTGCGTTTCATTTGTATGGGATCCCCCCCCCCCTTTCAGAAAAGGGAGGGGTCTCAAATCAACATAGAATCATTTTTCGTCTTGTTAGCTTGATTAGTTCCCGAGTTATGGAGAATATTGTGTTTTATTTGTATGCGAGCCCCCCCTTTGTGGACGGGGAGGGTTCTCAAGCTACCATAGAAACCTTTCTTGCCTTCAAAAACTCACACATGCTAAATTTGGTTACTTTTGCTTGATTAGTTCTCGAGTTATGTAGAAATGAGTGTTTCATTTGTATGGGAGCGCCCCTTTCCAGAGAAGGAAGGGGTCTTTAACTCTAAAAATCCCTGGATACAAAATTTCACGAAGATTGGTTCTGTAGTTTTTAGGGTCTTTTTAGGGTTTTTAGAGTCTATTAGGTTCAGACAGACAGACATACAGACAGAAATCCATTTATAGATATATAGATATAGATATTAAAGAAAAATTTCGTCAAATCCTAAGATAGTCATTTTTTGTAAATTGACTTTAAATTTTAAAATATTTTTTTAGCGTGTTAGAATCGCTTTTACAATTTTTACAATTTTTTCATTAGAGTAAAGACAATTTTCTAAAAGTCACTCATACATCACTTTCTTGTAAGTCTTTTCTTTTTTGAGTCATGTTGATTTTAAAAAAAAAATCAATCAAAAAACTTAAGCCCTTTTCAAATGGTAGTCTAGATAAATTTTGAAAAAAAAACTAAGTATGCCAAGTTGTTTGAAAAGACATAGTCTACCCACCTACAGGGTTTCATTGGATGCTGAGAGGGTGTTGCCAATCACGAAGACGAGTTGGCGTGAAATTCGTCGCTTGTGTTGAATGGTCTGATTGAACAAGAGAAGAAAACGATATGAACATATTCCAATAAAAACACTGTTGTTAGTAGAGAAAATGTATTTTTTTGTTGTTCAAGAGCGTTTTAATCAAATTCAGAGTACGTTTCCTATTCCGTGTCTACCTCGAAGATTCGGGCCTGCCGAACGGAATGTTCAACCACGTTTTTGATTTGTAGCCAGCTGGAACATTTCATTACTCAATCTCCAACACTTCAAACGGGGCTGCGCTATTATCTTGATTTATGCCACAGATTGCGATCAACAAGTTTACGGTTGGCCTCATAGCGGGTTAAATAAACGCAGATTGTTCCGGCCCTTGGCCTTTCATCTGCAGTAATAAATCAAAACAGACCTGTTTGCGGCCAATTGATTGACTAATTAGTCCATAAGTAATTGGAAAATCATCTAGCCTGGGCGGTTCCAGACCAATTAAAACACAACCTCAAAATATTATATTTTACACTTTTCGTGTTTGTTAATTGTCAACTTTCGTCGACAACTGGGAAACAATCAACTGTTAATGATTCGCACGTGTGTATAGGTACCTCCCAGGTAACCAATTAGCAGTTCCCTTACGGCAGCCTATCAAGCAATTAAGTCGCCTTAAATGCAACATAAATGCCACTTTTGGTCCAATATACGGCTGCTTTACTGCAATGCTATGATAATGCTTCATTAAAGCTATTTTGCATTCGAAATGCTTATTACAGGCTACAAGCATTTAAATAGCGTTTGAAATCTAACTTTACAACAGATGGCATTTAAGATGCTGATATAATATAATGCTTGTAGTATCTGAAATGCAGATTTAGGGTTGATTTACTGCATATGGGGCTTACAGGGCTACAGTTGTATTAAGCAAACTCCACGAAATTTTTCTCTAGACATTTCATCGCGAACTCGTTGAAAGGTACTCAACATGTTGTTTTATTTAATGTCAACCCCTGCTGTGGACGTCCAATCCCCTTTGTTTCAAGCACCAAAACAAACGATGCGGCTAATGAGTTTGAATGGGATTTTTATGCTTTCCTTTCTAAACAGTGCAGTCCATAAAATGGTTCAATTTATTCATTTTCCTGATTGGCCAAATTGATAAACGAGCTCACAAAAACAAAATTTTGGCAAAGTTTTGCAAAGGCTTGTCGAGTTTTACAGCCGGCAAATTAAATTTCAGTCAAATTAGTTGAATTGAATGACAAACTCTATCGGTGATAATTTTCTATTTTATTAATTATCAAGATCTCGGATTTTTGACACCGATACACATTTGACATTAGATTTGGCCGTTGTTTTGGACTCTTTCATCTCTTTATTTAATCATTATTATCGAGGAATTAATACCGAACCCATACTCGTTCAACAATAGAACTAACGATTTGTTTTTGTTTCTCTGTACCTGCGTTTTATAGCTACTATTCTTCACCCGTCATTAAATCTCCATTTGGAGATTGAAAACACATGAGTTCGATGTTTTTTTTATCCCAGCAAAACCAGCCGACAGCCTACGCCTAACATGCGAGCTGATGATAACCACTGTGGCTTTAGCACTATATGGCTATATGGTGAGTGCGAGATAATTCCGTTATGACTTGTCACACGCCACTGAACTACAGCTGTAACACACTTTTCACCTAATCTTAATGGATTAGAAGCGAGGTTAATTTTTGAAGCGTAGCAAATCTTGGTAGTAAAAGAAATATATCGGTGGATCCCTTTTACCGAACACGCTAACCGAAAATTCCCAAACATTGAATGTGAGGTACACTTCCCTTCACTTCCAGTTAGAGTGAATGACATACAGTGACGGACAATACCGTAAGACCGAAGTCAGATTTTCATGTAAAATGGTAGTGTTTGGGGGCTTGTCTTTCATTATCCCGTAAACCAATTGAGTTGAAATGTTTGCTGTAGTCTAGTTGTTTAACCACAGAGAACAGAAGTTCATCTTCGGTCTGCTTCTTTTGTAAAACTTTAAACCGACATTTCAAATGTATTTCGTTATACTCCAAGTAAGCGGTGCTGCAGTTGTGCGATAACTGTCAAGTAAATGTTTATCAATAAAAAACCTAGCCCATAAGCTGAAAATTTTTGTTTGGTTTTGGCAGGGTAATAAAACATCAATAAAAATGAAAAAAATAGCAATAAAAATACGTGAAATTTCCACTAATTTTTTTAACACTGCGCCAACAAAAAAATAACAATTTGCTCTAGAAAAACTTAAAATAGCAATAAAAAATTGATAATTCACATTCAATAATTCAAAAGTGACCGGTAAAACTTAAAAAAAAAGCAATGGAAATTATTATAAACGCAATAATAAGCTGATAATTTTCCGTCATAATAATAATTTCAAGCGCTAAACATGTGCCAAAAGTCTTCAAACACTTCAACTCTTTCCACAAAATCGCAATAAAAAATCAAAACATTAGAAAAAAAATTAAAAGATTTTTTTTTGGTTTCAATTGGAAAGATTTGAAAAATTTGAAGACTTTTGTCACATGTTTACCGCTAGAACTTATTATTATGACGGAAAACAATCAGCCTATTATTGCGTTTATATTAATTTCCATTGCTATTTTTGAAAGTTTTACCGGTCACTTTTGAATTATTGCAAGTGAATAATCAATTTTTTATTGCTATTTTGAGTTTTTCGAATGCGAATTGTTATTTTTTCGTTGGCACCGTGTTTAATAATTTAGTGGCAATTTTGTGAATTTTCAATGCTAAATATTCATTAATTAGTGCCAGTATATATTTTAGTCGTTTGGTTTTTCTCTGCACTTGCTTTTTATACCGGCTGCCCATATAAACTTTTACACACGTTTTTCAAGGAAAGGTATATGTACATCAATGTCTATTCTCTGTGGTTTAACTGTTTTTAACCTATAAATTTTCATTCACCGTTTCAAATTTTAGAGACACCACTAACAACAAAACAATAATACCCCCTTTTGATGTCCATGACTAATGAGGGTCTTAATTTTGATTTTTGATGTAAAGCCTGCCCTCGTAAAATTTCGGACACTTTTCGTTCAGTGTAGAACTGTTTTACAGATCACTGAAATGTTTCACTTATATGACAGCTCAAACTCTCCACTTTATTTCGTGGTACAACCAGAGGACTGAAGAAAGCGTTAGTTCTTGGAGCCTGCCACTTTTGGTGTGGCGCTAGTGACGATTTTAACATTTTAAGCTCGGTTCACAATGGATTTTATTTCTCTACAATGTTTACTTCTACCAAACTACTGGTATCAATAATTTAGATACAACATTATAATTCTTGGCTGATAAACAATGAAAAACTACTATCGTTGTAATAACCACTAAACTAAGTACAACACGGAAGATTTTTTTTTTGTATCTTTATTAGAATGGCTTTCAGCCTCCTGGGCTGGTTCGCCACCCACGGAAGATTTTTCTCGAATAAAATAACGGCAAAACACGACAACTTCCGTCGCGAATATTGTGTTTGCTGCATATAGCCTCCAATAAAACCGAGCTGTCCAGGCCTATGGCAAGGACCACTTTTTCACGTAGACAACATCTCAGCAAGCTCAGCTGTCAAAATAATGTCAACATTGTCAAATCAGCACCACACGCAGCACCAAGTTTTCGGCTTCACGATTGTTGTTCGTGGATGACAGCCGCTTCAGTCTTGCGGGTACAACATGTTTACATTCTTGTCACATTCAGTAAAATGGCGTCAAATCAAGTGGAAGTTTGCAAACGCATTTTGTACGAACGGCAGCAAAATCCGAATTTATAGGTACGCGATCTTGCAAAGAAACTGAAACTAACGAAAAGTTCCGTGTTTTGTGTTTGCAAATCATTTGACCAGCGCTTGACTGTGCATCGGAAGGTTGGAAGTGGAAGAAATCAAAAAGTATGTTCCCGACAAATGCACTCACTTGCATCAAAAGTGGATTCACTCAAATTTGAGCAAATATAACTGGGCTTGATAAGTCGACATATCAGGTTGATTGTTGACGAAAATGAGTCAAACACGACTCAAAACTGAGTTAAAATGGCAGGCCGTGTGGACAAGAAGATGGTAGTCATCATTGAGAAAAACGCAATCTTTCTGTGCAAAACGTGGCTCGTAAAGTTGGGAAGAACAAAAAGCGAAGCAGAGGCAAGGACTGAAGTCATTCAAAGTGAAAAAGGTGCCCAACCGTGATGACAAGCAAAGTTTCACTGCAAAAAGTCGGGTTAAGGAGTTTTACACCATTTTTTTGCAAAAAATTTCTTGCATCATATTAGACAACGAAACATACATACTTGAAGACAATAAACAGCTTCCGGGTCTGACTTTTTACACCGCAATACAAAGGATTGCCGTTGCTAAGCATTTTCGGAAAAAGGTGTTCAAATTCCTGAAGAAGTATTTGATTTGGCAGACCATCCCAAGAAATGCACTTATTGCCATTCAGTTGAGATAACATAAATATGACTAGCTTAGTCATAATCAAGTTACTACAACTAATTACGATCGTAGTGTGCTACTTAGGATATGTAGTGGTCGAAAATCTAAAAGTTTCGTCTCTACCGGTGGCACTATCAATAAGGATGTGTACAAGAAAGTATGTCTGCAAAAGCGGTTGCTACCGTTTGTCAGAAGCCACGTCTCTCCAGCTCTGTTTTGACCTGATTTGGCCTCTTGTCACTATGCGAATCCATCCTGAAATGGTATAAGGTACAAGAGGTCGAATACGTGCCAAAAACAGCCAACACGCCAAACTGTCCAGAACTTCACCCAATAGAGAGGAACTGGGCTTTAGTAAAGCGGATACTTTTCGAAAAAAAGAAAAAAGCAAATGCAGAATCGTCAAGGTTGGCGTATCTGAAGATACTGATGGCGGGTGTACCTAAGAAAGTTCGAGGATTTTACAGAAAGAAGGATTAATATCTTAATCAACTGATTCTAATGTAAATATAACTGTATTATTGTGAAATAAACAATCTGTTTTGTTGAATAATGTGTAAAATTTTTTGCTGCAATTATTTTGCTGTCCGAAATTTAACGTAGACAGGCTAAACGATCTCACTCTAACATCAGTAGACTACAGATCTTAATTCAAATTCACTAACATGCCCTAAACTATGGAAATCAAAAGTTGTTCTTAATGCTCTGTCGTAAGTGGTGTCTGTAACATCTAAATTGGTAGCTGAGAATTTTTAAATTGAATACAAATGAAAACTTAGGTTATTTCTCGGTTTAAGCCAAACTTCCAACTAAATAACTTCACGGGAAAATTAAAGACAAGCCTCCACATATGACCATTTTGTAGACCATTTTGTAAGAAAAGCGGGCTTTGGTCTAATTGAATTGTCCGTCGTCAACATGTACAGTGTTGTAGTAAGGTTTTTTCATTTTCTATCGTGTTTTGTCTTCTTTTCTACCTATACAGGTAAACTGTTTTATTGCATATGTCTAGGGACTTTTTTCATTAGGGTGAATCTACTGTCGTTTTCGGTTTTAAACCTGGGTCAGGTCTGACTCTGACTCGCAATTACCGAACGAAAACGGATCCAGAGTCGAGTCAGTATGATGGTGTTAGTGCAAAACATAAACATAAATAAACATAAACCTTTTATTTTGACAGTTCATGTTTGTGTATTGGTGAATCCAGGTTGGACCTCGAAAAAAGTTGAGAGCGAACCTCATCTATGTTGGGTCGGATCCAGTGCGGATCCAGATCCGACCCGATTGAATGAAAAAACGTTTTGACAGCTGTTAGGGTGGACCTAGGGCGAACCCAGTTCCGCACTGGCAATAACCGAAAACGACATAACATCTCTTTGATTAGTTTCTCTTTCATTCATGTTCGAATCAACTTCACATATTTTCATTCTACCATTTGTAGAGTATGCTAAAAAAACCCCTCGAAAGTTTTATAATGGCGCTGTAATAAATGAAAGGGTCCTCCCTAAGCTCAATTGGTAAAGGCGCGGCTACGAAGCAACACCAGACTGGAGGCGATTGGATTCAATTCCCGGTCTGGTCTGAGAATTTTTCGATAAGGAAAAATTCTCGACTCTCTGGGTATAAGGTATGAGGCATTTAAGCACGATCAAACGCGTACATTTTTGCCAGTCAAGGAGGCGGATCCGTTCCTGCCTTGACCTACCCCGCATAGGGATATGTGGCAAAAGTGTGTGCGTTTGCTTCGAAATTCTGAAGACACAATGCTAGAATCTTGCATGGAGTCGGACATCTACATATCTGTATATTCAGCATCAAGCCGCCGTTTGCGATCCAAAAATGTCGATATTGCTGGGTGTTTGACAGTATTGTTCACTTTTTCCTAAACAAAAGCCACTATCTTAGATTTTAAAATGGCATCGGACATCGATTTCTACACAGAAAAAAAGCGTTCCCGAAAATAAAACCGGACCTTGAACAAGTTTACGTTTTCAGGACTTGTCCCTTTAAATGATGCAGTTCACGGTGTATTTTTGCTTGTTCTGGAATTCATGACTACAGTTTACGGATCTGGACATGGATTTTTGTTCCGTGTAGCCTTAATCGGCCATTCATGATTCAAAAATATGCACGTTGGATGGTATTTGACAGTTTTTCTAAAACCGCAAATCGCCATCTTGGATTCCACAATGGCGTCAGTCATCGACTAACGGCCTACAGGTGGCCACCGGTACAACTTTGTCCAAGACGACATCTTTCTAGATGTCCAGGATACCGGGATACAGCTTGTACAAGATATTAATAAGTACAATAGTGCCGCGTTGTGAGCCAATTCCAGACAACTGGCCACCAACCGAAAGGCTTTAACCTATTGAACAGCTTTTCTGAAAGCAGTTCCTTTCCATACGTTCAGGATCTCGAGATATTCCATGTCCCATGTTCCATGTTCCAACAATATATACAAACATTTTGCATGCCAGCTAGTGCCACCTACTGGGTCAACCTAGGTGAATTAGACCACCACGAAGTAGCTTTCCAATAAATTTTCCAATCTATAAGGGAAGGTACATTAATTATGTTACGTGGTAGGGGGAAGGGGGGTTTGGGAAAACGATCCATACAAAAAAATTTGAAGGTCCATACAAAAAACGTGACAAGGGGGGGGCGGTAGAAAAAGTCACTTTTACGTTCCCTAAGGTAAAAATCACAAGAATATTACACAATCAAATTCAAATTATATTAATTTCATCACCAACGAGCGCTTTCAGCCACACAAATCATTCTACAAAATTAGGCAGCTCTTCATAATAGAACAACTTTCTAAAAAGCCGTTCACACCAAAATCAGGATAAAAAATTTATCCTGTTTCTAAGTCAAATCACTACGAAATGGAATGAAGCTTGTTGTGTACATTACCAATACATAGAAAAACGTGAATCACACACATTGTTTACAAAAGCGCATTCTGTATTCAAGATGGCGCCGTCTGAACTAGCACGCAGGAAATCTATCTTGCACAAATATTTAGGAAATCTCAGTTCTACCAACAATCAATATGCAACTAGCGATTTGAAATTGGTTCACTGTTGTAGACCCCCTTGGTCCAAAGTACACCTTGAAGCCAGCACCTTGCTATACATTTTTGCGCCTTTGTTTTGATTTGCTGTGTTATTTTGACAGAATATTTGAGAGTGTGTTCGTGTGAGTTCATTACTAGGAGCGCATTATTAAGCTTGGGACCGAGCTTGGGACCAAGCTTGGGACCGATGTGCTAGTACCAGCCATGTCCAAACACTACACTGCACGCCGAGCTACTTTGTACCACGCTAGCGCGTGCATTATATTCGCCACTTTGACTCCGTGCTTCCAGACTAACACCCAACACGATGGGTACAACACCAATGTCAGTGCTCGTGGTTTGGCTTCGGACACCGTGGCTGATGCTTCGGCAAACACCACAGCCGAGTGTTTCCGATTTTGTCCGATTGCAGAATACACGCATGGTTTATTTATTTTCTTTCTAACCGAGCCGTGCTTGTTAAATTCATTCAACTTATGCGCCCGTCATCCCAGCCAAGAAAACCAATCAATAAGCCAATTATCAAATTTTTAGAATCTTCGATGAGCATTGCTCTATCCGTGGCAACCAGTGTCATACTGGGTGTATGTTGAGAGCTTTCTTGTGATCGTAGCCACTCGGCTCGTGTCAAAAGCAATACACGAGCCGGTACACTCGTGTCGTGTCCTTTGCGTTGCGGGTTCATCTATAAGCACGACACTAAAGTGGTGGATTACAGCCACTTGGTGGTGTGTTTGCAGTCCAGTTCGGCTCTCGTGCAGAACGGTCTGGTGCTTTTGCCAAGGCTGGCTAGTACTGACTGAGCAAAGAAAAAAAAATCGAATTTGTTCGGGACCTACTGGTCTTGGAGTTAGTCTATGATTCTACTGTTCGATTCGGCGTCGATGGTGCAGTGGTAAGCGTGACTGCTACTAGGCACCCCAGTGGGTCTGGGTTCAATCCCAGTCGTCGTCGGTGGTTTTTCTGAGACGAAAAAATCTTGGTCACGTCTTCCTTCGGAAGGGAAGTAAAGCCGTTGGTCCCGGTTCATAGTCATGAGTCGATAGGTAGGGTCCTGGTGGTGGAGTCTCGTCTCCCTGGCGTCGGAGATTGTCACCATGTGAGGAAATAGGCCGACGAAAAATAAACATTCGATTCGATTCATCGCAAAATCATTAAATGTAACAAAAACATCAACTGTGGCAGGTGTGATTAAACGTTATAAAGAGGGACTTAGTTTCAGATGAAAAGCGGGAAGCGGTGGTGAACATGGACAAAGCAACACAAGGAAGGAGAAAAGAGTCTTCACTCCCGCTTCGTTTTACTCAGTTTTTAAGTACAATTGTATGCTATCTCTTTTTTTCTCAAGGAAATGTTACTTAATTTTCGTAAAAAGTGGATCTACTCAAAAATTGAGTTGATCCACTTTTTAACGAAAATTGAGTAACATTTCCGTGAGAGAAAAAGAGATAGCATACAATTGTACTCAAAAATTGAGTAAATTGAAACGGCAGTGTTGCTGCTGCTTTACAGGCAAACCCGAAGGTGTCAACACGGACAGTTGCGAAAAAAAAAGTGCAAATGTCAACCGGTTTTGTGCAAAAAGTGAAGTCATAGGCTGGATTGAGATCATTCAAAGCTCAAAAATACCAAGATCGTAACGCAAAGCAACAAAAATCGGTAAAAACACGCTCCAGAAAGTTTTATGACAACTTCTCACAAAATTCCATTGTGTTGTCATGGCTGATGAAAAATACTGCTTCAAAAATTCAAATATCTCTCGTAAACAGAATTTTACACTGAAACTAGCCGGAAAGATGCTCCTGAACATCTGAAACGGAAGAATTAAACCAAATTCCCTGAAAAATATCTGGTCTAGCAAGCAATATGTTCCTGTGGGCTAAAATCTCAGATATTCGTAACCACAAGTACCGTAAACGCTGAGATTTACCGACAAGAATGCCTGAAAAAGCGACTCTTACCTTTCCTGAGAAAACATGCGACTCCATCCTTGTTCTGGACAGATCACTTGGTATGAGCAAAATAACGTTATTTACGTTCCCAAGGATTGTAATCCACCAAATTGTCCCCAGCTCCGCCCGATTGAAACATACTGGTCAATGGTCAAGGGAAACCTCAAAAAGCTAGGTGGAGCGGTATCAACGATCTAAGAATTTCGTTCTAAGTGGCTTACTGCTTCGAAGAAAATTGACAAGGACACCGTGCAAAGATTGATGAAAGGAGTGAATAAGAAAGTGCGCACAATAGCTTATGGACATAAAACCATATAAATCTATATGCAGTTGTGTTAAGTATCACATTTATCTATAAAATGATATAAATAATATGAATCAAGAACATGCTGTTGTTTTTCTTAAAAAATATTTTTTGTTTGTCCGGATTTTGGTGTGAGCACCCTTTGCTTAATTACCACCGTTTCATCCAATATCATCTCGCATTACGGACTGTACAGCATTACTCTTATATCTTCTCTATATTAATTATCTGGGAAATCGTGACTTACTTTTGTGCTGACTAGCTCCTAAATCGACTATTTTGCTCGCAAAGTTTTATCCGGCTAAAGTGTCAAGCGTATGATTCTGTCAAGATTGATTATTTGTTTTTGGAGCAGTGATGTTTGCCATAAAACCACACTTTATCTACCACCAGTTTTTTTTTCCCCCAAAATTACAAACACGTCGGCAGTTTAAGTTTCCTTAAAAGCACAACCGTTCAACCCCCGGCATTTTTCCGTGTCAGAGTTCATAAATCTTATCCTACTTGAATTTTTTTCCTCCATTTATGCTCGGTGAGGATGATCAAATACGACTTCTAAAGGGTGTATTCGATAAAAATGGCACACAGAAAATCTTCTGTAACTTTTGAATCGTATGAGTAAAAAACCTAGAAATTTGAGTAGATTTTATCCAAAATGTATTATTTACATCTGCCAAGTTTCATAGTTATACATTCAGTAGTTCCAGTCATGTCGTCGAAACAAGAAATTGTCCGTGAGAAAATTTTGTGCACTCACAATCAAAATCCAGGGGAGTCCCACCGGTGGATTGCTAAAAGGCTTGGAATTGCAAATACAACTGTGTCTCGTGTAATAAGAACCTTCAAGGAGCGTCTGAGTGTCCAAAGGAAGGAAGGGAGTGGTCGTAAAAATGGTCCAATGAACAGTAAAATGGCCAGGAAAGTCGTACAACAATTCAAGAACCGTCCAAACATGTCAATTCGAGATGTCGCTAAAAAGTCTAAGGTGTCAGTCGGTTTTGTGCAGAAAACCATGAAGCGTGCTGGGTTACATGTTTACAAAGGGCAAAAGGCCCCAAACCGGAATGAAAAACAAAACATCTTTAACAAAACAAACTTTACACGAAGCTGCTCACCAAATCCGGTTGCATCGTGATGGATGACGAAACATACGTCAAGGCCGACTTCCGTCAACTTCCTGGGCAAGAATATTTCGTTGCCAAGTCGAAGTTCGATGTTCCGGAGGATGTTCGAAAGAAGAAACTATCGAAATTTGCAAAGAAGTTTCTAATCTGGCAGGCGATTTGCGGACGTGGTGAAATAAGTGCTCCCTTCATCACTTCCGGAACAATAAACGGTGCGATTTACACGGAAGACTGCCTTAAGAAGCGTCTCTTGCCATTCATTAAGAAGCACAAAGGATCAACTCTGTTTTTGGCCTGATCTAGCATCCTGCCACTACGCTCGAAACGTATTGGAGTGGTACCGAGCCAACGGAGTCAATTTTGTGCCAAAGGATATGAACCCACCAAATTCACCGGAACTTCGTCCAATTGAAAAATCCTGGGCAATTATGAAAACGGAACTTCGCAAACATCCCAAAACTATAAAAACAGAGCTAGAATTGAAGAAAATTTGAGTAAAAACAACAAAAACACTGGGAAAATCGGTTGTACAAAATTTGATGGGTGGAGTGAAAAGGAAGGTGCGGGCATTCGGGATGGGAGACGAAATTGAATAAAACAAATGTTGAAAATCAAAACTCATTAGTAGTTCTTCATTCCCTGAAAATTTCAAGAAAATCCGATAATCAGTTTAATTTTGATGAGTATATATGTGTGTGCCATTTTTATCGAATACACCCTTTAGTGCCACGTTGTGAGCCAATTCCAGCCAACTGTCCACCAACCGGAAGGCCTTGGCCCACTGAACAACTTTTCTGAAGACAGTAACCTTCCATATGTCCAGGATATCGAGATATTCCATGTTGAAACCAATTAATACAAACATTTTGCATGCCACCTACTGGGCCAGTTCCAAATGAGTAGCTTCTGCCCTTCCCAATAAATTTATACTAGTCACCATACATCTATAAGGTGAAAATCACAAGAATATTACACAATCAAATTATATTAGTTTCATCAGCAACGTGCGCTTTCAGCCACTTTCAGACAGTGGAACCACTTTGAAAAGTGTGAAATCATTCTATAAAATTAGGCAGCACTTCAAAACTGAATAACTTTCTGAACCACAAAATCCAGACAAAGTATTTATCCTGTTTCTTAGTCGAATCACTAGGAAATGTAATGAAGCTTGTTATGTACATAACCAATACATAGTCAAACGTGAATCACACACATTGTTTACAAAAGCGCATTCTGTATTCAAGATGGCGCCGTCTGAACTAGCACGCTGGAAATCTATCTTGAACAAATATTTAGAAAATTCTAATACTACTGTTCGACTCATTACAAAATGTGCCGAAATCAACTGTTGCAGATGTGATTAAAAGCTATAAACAGGGCCTTAAAGGAAAAGAAAGCGGGAAGTGGTAGTGAACTTGGACAAAGCAACACAAGGAAAAAGAAAAGAGTCCTGCTGCTGCTTTTCATGCAAACCCGAAAGTGTCAACACGAACAGTTGCGAAAAAAGTGCAAATGTCAACCGGTTTTGTGCAAAAAGTGAAGTCTAAGGCTGAATTGAGATCATTCAAAGCTCAAACATACTCAGATCGTAACGCAAAGCAACCAAAATCAGTAAAAAACGCTCCAGAAAGCTTTATGAACAACTTCTCACAAAATTCCATTGTATTGTCATGGATGACGAAATATATTGCTTCAAAAATATCTCTCGGGAACGGAATTGTACACTACAACTAGCCGGAAAAATCCCCCTAAACATCTTAAATGGAAGTATAAAACCAAATTCCCTGAAAAATTTCTGGTCTAGCAAGCAATATGTTTCTGTGGGCTAAAATCTCAGATTTTCGTAACCACAAGAACCGTAAACGCTGAGATTTACCGACAAGAATGCCTGAAAAAGCGGTTCTTACCTTTCCTGAGAAAACATGCGACTCCATCCTTGTTCTGGCCAGATTTGGTCAGCTGTCATTATGCTAAAGGTACAATCACTTGATATGAGCAAAATAACGTTATTTACTTTCCCAAAGATTGTAATCCACCAAATTGACCACAGCTCCGTCCGATCGAAACATACTGGTCAATGGTCAGGGGAAACTTCAAAAAGCTTGGTGGAGAGGTATCAACGATCCAAGAATTTCATTCTAAATGGCTTACTTCTTCTAAAAAAATTTACAAGGACACCGTGCAAAGATTGATAAAAGGAGTGAATAAGACAGAGCGCAACAGCTTATGGAAACAAATCCATAAAAATCTATATTTAGTTGTGTTGAGTATCACATTTATCTATAAAATGAAATAAATAATATGAATCAAGAACATGCTGTTGTTTTTATAAAATATGTTTTGTTTGTCCGGATTTCGGTGTGAACACCCTTTGCTTAATTACCTCCGTTTCGTCCAATATCATCTCGCATTACGGACTGTACAGCATTACTCTTATATCTTCCCAATATTAAATATCTGTGAAATCGTGACTTACTTTTGTGCTGACTAGCTCCTAAATCGAAAATTTTGCTCGCAAAGTTTTATGCGGCTAAAGTGTCAAGCGTATGATTCTGTCAAGATTGATTATTTGTTTTTGGAGCAGTGATGTTTGCCATAAAACCACACTTTATCTCTGATGGTACTTTTTTCCCAAAATTACAAATACGTCGGCAGTTTAAGTTTCCTTAAAAGTACAACCGTTCAACCCCCGGCATTTTTCCGTGTCAGAGTTCATAAATCTTATCCTACTTGAATTTTTTCCTCCATTTATGCTCAGTGAGGATGATCAAATACGACTTCTAGCTTACCAGAAAGTTGGTTGATGTTCTACTTTGTCTCTACACTTCCAAGCCACCAGAAGGTGAAATACCACATCGAGGGGTAAACTGAGTCAACTCACTCGAATCGCTGTATATTAAAGTATGCGGGCACACTCCTCGTACACAGGCATGTTTGCGGGAAATCGGCTGATAAAGAACGAATTCAATTTCCGACCCCCTCTTTTGGTGCACACTTTTCCGCCTAATTTCGTCCTCTCAAGATTTCATGTTTCACTCCGGATAGCGGACGGTGGACTGAAAATTAATTCCAGCAAATGGGGTATAATGTTAATTAATTCCAGAAGATGTTTTTCGGGTAACACTGCCCCATTTACATTTGACTACTGGTGGTGGTGGTGTGGTGTTGGTGATGGGTCCTCAGACGAGGTTAGATGGGAAAGTGGGTTGTTGATTGTTGGCTGGTAGGTGACTTCGGGTGGTGGTGAAAATAAAGGACAAACTGAAGTAGATGATGAAGTCAAGTGAATTCTGAGTTTGGTCCTCCTGTTCTTGGGTATCAGAGATATTTACTCAAACATATCATGTTTAACTTTTTTGAATCAGAGCAGTTTAAGATTCTTTTTTAATTCGATGTAGTTCTTAGGTGCACATGCGTTTGGATAGGATGAAAATACAATCTTCATGTTGGTAAGAACATTATCGATTATTGTTTACCACTTATGTCTTAAGAGTCTGCAAAAATGTAAGTATGTATATGCGAAACTTTCAAATCTTGAAGTTTAACAATAGTGCATTTACCAGCGTTATTATTACTATTATTATTATTATTATTATGATTATTATTATTATAATTATTATTATTATTATTATTATTATTATTATTATTATTATTATTATTATTATTATTATTATTATTATTATTATTATTATTATTATTATTATTATTATTATTATTATTATTCTTTTTTATTTAAGTTACGAAGCTAATATCCGAGCTGGTGCCCTGAGGTAGGCTGCAAGCACCATTATTAGCCTGCCCAATTTTTTTTCAGTCTGCACTGCCACTGTATGCGCTCACCGATAGTTTTGCCCGACATTCGCAATACCCCTGCTTCTTCTTCTTTCTCAATTGCCTTACCCTTTGGTTCATCAGCATAGCCCAGAACGAAGAGACTAACGAAAATGCAGTAGGTACAAAACAAAACTTGAAAGAGTGGACGAGCCTCGGTTATAAATTCAGACACCGACAAAAAAGTAAAACCATTTTCCAGCTGAGGGGTGTGGCTATGGCTGTATTAAACAAGGAATGAAACTTTATGATTTATAATAAATATATGAAGAAAATTTGAATCATTTGTTACCTGTTTTTTTAAACACAGAAAGAGAAACCATATTCAACCAGTACATGTACAACTTTGTATGGGAGCAAAAGAAGGTCATTTTTAAGTTTAAAGTTGAACTACTTTTACAAATAGTACTTAATTTAAATTTCAATGCAAAAATGTTGATAGCATTTCTAATCAAATGGTTTATGAATGAAGTTGTTCAGTCAAACGCATGTTATTAGCGCTCAAAAACCGTACACTTTACCGTAACGCACTCATTTTTCAAAATTTTGAAATGACATCCCAAAACAAAATAATTTCTATTTTCGCAACAACAGGAGTGAATACTTTTAAAACAAGCACATGTTCTCTAATACCCCTTAGTGACTACTGCATACCAAATTAATAAAATCTTCAAATCACTGAAAATATTCTTCTAAATTCATTAATTACGGATGGCAACTAACATTTTGTTTTTTTTGGAGACCCAACACAGGAATATAATTAATTTTCCAAGCGTGTAAAATTTCCGCTCGTTCAATTCCAAGCCAAAGGACGCGTAAACAACGAAATTGTTTGCAATCTTTCATGCGCCATAAAACAATGTTTGCTATCTTCCATACAACAGGCTATATTTAGGCGAGATTTGGCTTAAATTTACATGCCCTTTATGTGCATTAGATAACGATCAGAAAATTCAATGTTTTTTTATCTGTGTATGCTTAACAACCAACGAGCTCAGAGAGAAATGAGAGTGTGTATGTGTTAGTTTTTTTGCCCTTCTTTCTGCTATTGTTTACTGTTTTATTTACGTTTGCTCAGTTTAGCTCAAAATGCCATCGAAACAGAAGCATTTCGTAAGCGCGTTGTACAGTTCTACGAACTGAAAAGAAATCTTGGCAAAAAGTATACGGTATAACATTTTAAGACCGAAAAAGTTGCCCGAAAACTACTCCCAAACAAGGTAATGGAAGGCCAGCTATAATCATGGACGCAGAAGAACTTCGTTTCCTTTCTCGTGCCTTCAACAAAAAGGAATCACTGTGCCAACGGGATGCCACAAACAGTTCAACTGTTCTCACCAGTACATCTGCAAAACAATTAAAAGAGTCGGCTTAGGTGCCAAAAGAAGACAAGAGCTCCAGAATACACTGGCAAACCGATTTTGAAGCTGGAATCGCAATGCTGCTGGTCGGTTAAAATTTATTACGGATTTTTGTTTTGTTTTGGACGACGAAAGTTACTTCGCTCTTTCGAAGACGTACATTCCCAGAAACGATCAAGACAAAACAAATGTAAACAATGAACAAGGTATCTTTAATTTCAATAAATTAGATCTTCTCAAGTATGTTTGTCTTTTTTTGACAGCTTGAGAAATAAATTCCAAAATTTTAGTTGCCACCCGTTATACAGCGAGTCATACCATAATTGTGTGATTGCTGTAATTCATTCTTCATGATGTGTTCTAATGGTTTTCTATGTAACCTATTAAGTACAGGCCAAATGCCAAACAAATTTCCATTGATTGGAAGATGAATGTACGAACATGGTGTCTCGTAAGGGAAGGTCCATTAATTATGTCACGCAGTTAGGGGGGAGGGGGGGGGGGGGGTTGGGAAAACGTGACGATCCATACAAAAAAATTTGAAGTTCCATACAAAAAACGTGACAAGGGGGGGAGGGGGGAGGTTAGAACTTTTCTATAACAACAAAAATGCTTTAAAAAGAACAAATATCACCTTTTGTGAATGAATCCTTACAATATTCGGAAAATTGTAATACACACACCTTTTACCTCTAATATGTTAAGTTGCTTACAGCATTCTGTCGAATGAGATTGCATTGCACAATTCTTCCAAGCAAACAAAGATTGTGGAAAATAGTGCACGGTGGACCATTTTAAGCGAGAAAATGTTTCGAAAACTGTCATATACCGTACTCCAACAACCATGGCAGTAATGCGGAAGAAAGCTAATGGATGAAGACGAAGATGATGGATAAGAAGATGCTTCGATCGCCGCGTACTATGTTTAACAACAAGGGTTCGGTGAGCCAGCGAAGTCGTACATGGGTATGTCTCCTAAAAAGGAGTGAATAGTATGTCAAAAAAACCAGATCTTCAGAGTACATGGACGAACAAATCAAAGCATTGAAATCCAAGTACCGCTGGATGATCCGGCAATACGGTAGAAGGTTTTTCGTTCTGGGCAACAAAAGCTACTTTCCCCTGTGCGAGTCCCAGATGCCCGAGAAAAACTGTTTCTACTCCTAGGACAAATCTACAACTCTTCCAAAAGTAAGTACAAATTCAAGCACAAGTTCGAAGAACAAGTGATGCTATATATCGCAATTTCCGATAAGCGGTGTCGGAGCCGTGGTTCAAACCAAGTGGATTGACCATCAACCAGCAAGTCTATCAAACAGTGTTTGCAGAAATCATTACACTACGCGAAGAAGGCGCTAACGTTCCTGGAGAACCAAAATATACCATTTGTGTCAAAAGACCGGAATCCGGCTAATCTGCCATAGTGTCGTCCTATCGAGAATTTTTCTTTAGTTTATTGAGCTTCACCAGAACTAGTGTAATTGCACGGAGAACCACATAGATGGAGCTTGGGAGTAGCTTAACATCTTCAATGTACAAGTTCACTAGTTCATTCTATTTATAGATCAGTACCGGCGCCGGCCACGTCCTCGCGGTCTTTGGGGAGGGGGGGAAGGATGATTAGTTTGACAATCGTTGGATAGAGACCGTGTTTACCTCTGCGTCTTCACAATTGTCAAGGTAAGGGATAGATTTGTGTTAGTGAGGCAGGTTTATTTATAGATCATGGATTCACTGTGGTAAGTGATGCGATCAATGAAAGCGCAGTAGACTGCTTTATATTTTAAATCTAGTGGTGATAGAAGAGGCAAGTGACAAATAGCAAGGAAGGGGACGGGCCTGGGATTGAACTCCCAACCATCTGCTCAGTAAGCAAAACGGGTAACCACTGGGCTACCCAGCCGCGTCATTAGTTTATTGAGCTTCACTATATACAAGAGTAAGTGGAAGGCCTAGGACACGAGGCAACTCTGCAACAGGATCAGAAGCAGCATCCGAAAAATTGTTGTGGCAGCCGTCCAGCGATCATGTGCCACCATCAGGACTATACTGTGCCACATGGCGCACCACGGACCATATGCTAATATTCATAAAGCTAAGTTTGAAGACTAAGGTCCACTCTTTATATAAAATAAATCAGATTGAACTGTACTTCTTAGGTTTTTTCCCGAGCCAGTCTTTCCATTCTTGTTATTTGTGTGGCCACCCGTTAGAGAGTGTTGACGCTTGTTTCAGTTATGTGAAACTACGCTACCAGGCCACCATTCAAGCAGTTGTTTTTTAAGCCAAATCAATTGCGACGATGGTATTTCACATGAGGAAACCGAACGTTTTGGAGTCCATCTTGAACCTAAAGATGTTTGTCGGAAGGCGATTTTTGACATTCTAGAAAAGATGCTTGCTACGTTCTTCGGAATATATCAACAGCAGTGATCTTCGATTCGGGTAAGCTCTCTCCAATATGACTTCCTGTTGATCAAATTTATGTTGTGACAACTCAAGAAATAGCTTGATAGTTCGTTTTGCTTTTCTCTTTTCAGAGAGCGAGTAATAGCACTATAAGTATAAGCTCGGTGGGGCTAGGAATAAAGCTAATGCTTCAGTCCCAGTCCCAGCATCCATTAACCATTTTTAAATAAATTGTGGGTGTGTATAACAAACAGAGTATTCAGTTTACCTATTCTCCCCGTCTCCCAGACCCAGACGACCCAGCCGCGGTCAGGCAGTGGCAGAAAACCGAAGACAGCTGATCCAGTGAACGCAAGAAGGGTGTTGAATCTGTTCAAGCGTCAACCGAACCTTACGATCTGCAATGAAAGCGGAAGTTTCCATCTGGTTTGTCGAAAAAACGATTAAACTTGCCAGCCTCCACTTCTCCAAGGTCATGAAGGCTCACGGAGGCGTGACGCTGTTTTGGACACATTTGGCATCCTGCCACTACGCGCGACCGGTGTTAGACTAGTACAAAGATAACAATGTTCTTTTTATACCAAAAAAAAAACAACTTTAACCCATAACCAAAAAAACTTTAACCCATTCAAATCAACAGGACTACTTCCAATTGAGAAGTGAATCTCTTGTTTTTTCGAGTACAGTCCTTAGAAACAAGCTACTGTGCATTTGTTAGAAGCAAGCTACTGCACCTCTTGTAAAACATACACTCAGTATACTCAGCCAAATAATCTTAAGAATTTCATAAGGTTCAACTTATGAACGTTGCGTGTTGGAATTTCATGAGGCTGACTTATGAATGGATTTTGTTTCACACGACGTTGTTCTTGTAAGCCTTTAAGCTTTCCTGATTATAAGTTCAAGGTTCGAATCCAGGTTGCTCCATATGTTTAGTATTTCGACATGACATCATTATATTGCATAAGATAAATTTATGAAATTCATATTGATTGCTTATACCAAATAATCATAATGCAATCTTATGAATATCTAAAGTTTATTGAGCTGAGTGTAGGACTGATGTGCTAGGAACTATTTCTTGAATTCTTTTTCAAATAGACGTAAGTAACATACGGACAAAAATGAGCAAATAAACGTTAACCTTTTTGAGTTTAATTCTATTCCTTTTTGAAACCCGGACATGTTAATCCCTACTGAATTACAGTGAATGGCACATTGGTAAATGTTTTTTCATCACTGTGCTGAAAAGTTACACTAAGAGTGGAAATTCAAGTTTCATTTAGAGACATGTTCTTACAACGGTCTGCTATAGAAAAAGAAAATACGTCATTTTGATAAGTTAGTATGATAGATGGCATGTTACTTTCGTCAAAATAATATGAACGACATTGTTGTTACACTGAAAAAATATGTTACACTGAAAAAATATGAAAGTTGATATATTTCACACAGATACGTTGAACTTATCAAAAGGACGTATTATTTTTCTCTAAAACAAATCGTGTAAAAAAAATCTTAAAAAAACAATATTTACTTTTAAAAAATCTTAATTGTTAACCTTGCGGTATAAATTATTTGACTAACGCGTCATTCAGGGCTCAAATGATATAACAATGTTTTGAAAGTTGCTTTTCAACATAACCGAAGTATAAAAATGTGATGTTACAGCGTTTTGTTAAAAGTTAGCTAAAACTTTCAAGAATAATCTCTCAAAAAGTTCATAAAATATGGGCATATAAACATGATTTTGTAATAACATGCCATGAATACTTAACTTTCATGCGATTCATGAAGTGGATAATGTTTCGTAAAATCAAGTGAATCTTATGTGTCCAGTAAAATGTAAATGATTAGTCATGTAGAATTTCGTTTTCTATTTGATATGAATGTAAAAGTCTCTAACGGCCTAAAAGTCATTTGTAAACAACGACTTTAATTATCGATTTCTCTTGAATATTAAATCACACTCGTGAAACAAAAGCAGCATCTGGTAGGAGAATGTTAAATTTAAAATTTCGAGTAGCTGGGTATAGTAGGATTCTCGTGATTCGTGAGAGAGCAACGTTTAAAGCCATTGTTTACAAATGGCTTTAAGGTCCTAATCATGAATTACTCGAGAAGTTACGTATTTTAGTATTGGAAAATATCTACATGTGTTGCTAGTAGTAGCTAAGTAAAGTATTTTTTCAGTGTATTCCATTCCCCGGGTGTTCTTATGCATGAACCGACGTGACGTCACGTCAGTTCAACATAAGGACACCGGGAGAATGACCGCGAATCAACAAGTTTTCTTCCTCCTCACCTATAGATCCTGCACATATTTACACACAAAGTGTGTTAGACAGCAAACATGTTGCTGAGTTTATTGTTCTAAAGCCCAGCTGGTTGCCACTCGGAGGACAGATCAACAGTAAAAGTTCGTAGCTATTGAAATAAATCTCAAAACTCTGAATTTTCCTAAATGCATAATTTCAGTACATTTGTACTAGGGATTTAGAAATATATCCCTGAATTTGTTCTGGATTCCCAGAAGTATATCAAGAAAAGACCCACAATTTAGGGTACATCCTGGAAATTTTAGAAGACGACTTCCCAGAGCTTCGAGAAGATCATTCCCGAGGAAGAGACTTCCTCGAAAAAACAACTTTTCCTATGGTCAGGTACAAACTTTTCAGAAGTATTGGAAGCAAGCAGTTCAAGTAAGAAGAACCTTCAAAAATTCAGGACCGAACATTACCGAAGCTCAAGATCATACTTACCAGAATTTAAGGAAACAACTTCCCCAAGAATCAGGAGAGGACTTGTCAGAGCTTCAAGACGAAGTGGAGGGAAGAGGACTTCTTTAAAGCTAGGAACTTTTCAGAAGTTTTGGAGCTCTTCCCAGAAATTGAAGATTGAACTTCCCAGAAGTTTGAAAAAAAACTTCCAGAAATTTTAGACGGGAAGTAACCAGGAAGGGCACTACCTATAATTTCTCAAAATATCAGGAAAAAATTACTCAGGAAGTGCTAGGCAGATTTTGCAAAGCTCAGAGGAGACCATTTCAAAATTGCAGAAAAAAGATTTCTCAAAATTATTTAGAGAGAACAAAATGAATCTTTCCAGGAGCATTGGGGGTACTTTTACTAATTTGAGCACGGATTACCCAATAGTTCCGGAACAAGCTTCCTCAAAGTTCAGAAGTCCAGGAAGAAACTTAAAGAACAAATTTAAAGAAATTTTCCTAGAAACTTTGGAGACGGCTTTCCCAAAGTTTCAATAAAAAAATTCCTCACAGTTCAGGATGGGACCAATCAGAAGTTTGAAAAGAATAAGCTCAAGAAAAAACTCCCCCGAATATCAGAAGGAAACTTACCAGAGGGGCACTACCTGTAGGATCAAGATTTTTTTTTCCAAAAATTCAGTAAAGAACTCCTCAGAAGTTCACAAGAGAACTTCTCAGAAGTTCCGAAGAGGCCAAAAGTTTAGTTGGAAATTCCCAGAAGTGCTAGAGAGCTTCCCTAAAGTTTCGAATAGAACATTCCAGCATTCAGAATGAGAACTTCGCAACGTTCAGAAAATCCCAGAAATTCAGGTAGATACTTTTGATAGAATCAGGAAGAAACTTTCTAGAAGCATAGCGGGAGCTTTCTAGTAGTTCAAGCAGGAACTTCTCAGAAATTCAGGAACAAACGTCCCCAAAGTTCAGGAGAATACTCCCCTGAAGTCCAGAAGAGAACATCGGAAGTTCAGAAAAGAACCTTCTCCTAAGTTCAGGAAGAAACTTTTTACAACTTTGATAAGATTTTCCCAGAAATTCTGGAGAGTACTTTCCCAAAGTTTTGCGGAAATTTTCCTCAGGATGGGACTTATCAGAAGTTTAGAAAATAACTATGTTCAGGAAAAAACTTACCAAATGTTTCTGGAGGGTAAAAATGGGTTCTTCTATGTGAATGTCGAAGAAAATAAGAAGTGACTGCCAAGAAGTTCATGACGAATTTTGTCTGAAGTTAAGGAGGAAACATATAATCCAAGAAAAAGATGCAGAAACTTTTGCATAATCACACATATAGTGGAAATGACATAACTCGCTCTCTTATTACGTCTTTTCGTTGAAAGAAGTATAATTTTGTAAAAAAAAAAGACTTTTATAGACATCCCCATTTCAAATTTTTATCAGATATTTGAAAAAAAATATCTGGCATCCCTGCAAGCAAAGTACGCAAGAACAACTCATTCTGTTATAGAAATTTGCAAGATGACGTCACTAGTGAGTTCATCCTGATGAATGGAATTCAGTTTTGACAGGTATTCGTGGTTTGTTGTTTTCGGATTCAAACAGATGAAATAATCGAACCACGGACTCCTGTCAAAAGAAATTCATCCGATTCATTTTGCGAGGTTATGTTAGGTTGGTGTAAAACTCAATAGCACAGGATCCCCCTTCACTAAATCATCCGAAATTGTTATTCTGAAAATCGTCACATTTTTCCATTTGCATCCTCCGCTCAATCGACGTCTCTTTATTTTCAATGTCATGCGTTTTCTCGTCATCGGTTTGTGCTGCTCTCAGTCCCTGGCCCCATTCTCCGGACTTATTCTGTGCCGAGAACAGAAAACGTTGCGTGATTTGAGTCATTGCGTAATAATGGGAGTTGCATAAATATGAGTAGGTACCTACATATTGGAGTTTCATGTTAGGGAAAAGCAAGGCAGCATCATTCGCAGCGCCTACTGCCTTCAAGCTATTTATGGGAAAGGGGTAACCTTGGGTTATTTACTGCGCCCCGGTCTGTTCACAGTCCTTATCAGCACAAAATACAAATTTTTACGAGCCAAAGGATAATAAACATACAGTCGGAAGGACCCAACGTGCCATAAACGAACGGTATGGGCCTGTGCTTTGGTTATTGAAAAGTCAATCATGAGGTCTTTTCGGCATATTTCAACCGAGCTCAAATCAATGGTACTTTCTGCATCTTAAGTATGAAATATTGAACTGGAATATAGGTATGGTTTTGTGAGCTAAAAACAGGCCTTTCACGTTTCAACTAAAGTCCCCTGTATTGGGCCATTTCCCGTTTCGACATTTGCAATGTTAAGATGGTTAAGTGAAAGTTTTATATATGTATCAACTGCTAACGGTGATAGTTTATGTGCATAAAATACAACGATGATTTAATGCCTGCTTTATATCTAAACCAGCTTCAATGCGGATTTATGACGCCTGATAAAAGGTAGGTTAAAAGTTAAACGAAATGAAACCAGCAGGAATAGGTGCGTTCCCCTTTGTTATATAGATGAACATCCGGTTTGATGGTCGTTGGCGGTGCTTCACCCGTCCGACCAAAATAGCTACCGTTGTTGTTGTTTTACATTTTATTGCACACGTTATATTAGTTCCATTCCACTGGTGTTTTATTAGTACACAGCCGCGAACGATATCCGTGATATTTGATTTCACTTAATCGGTATACTCTTTTTGGGTGTGAAGTGCGCAATAGTTTGGTGACTTGATTGGTTGCTGTTTTCGATTGGCCGGAAATGACGATCTTTAATTGCCTAAATCGCTTCGGAAACTTACAAAGGAAATAATAAAAAAAAAATGCTAAAATTATTGGTTTCCGATGCTATGATCTCTTCATAACAATCTCTTTTTCTGTTCTGGTCTGACGTTTGATAGCGGCAAGAGCATCAAATCCCACGTTTGCCCCAACCGCTAGACTAATCTAGCCTCTCGTGGTTGGTTTTCCGCTCAGTGTTAGCAAGACAAGGCCAACAGATAAGAATTTCATCATAGTGGAGATGAATATAGGGTAATAGTAATTTTATCGCATGTGTACAGATCAGAATGTTAACAAGCCAACATACGAGCTATTTTGTTCCGATTTCCGACATACCTACGCGTTGATCATACGATTTTCTTGCGGTGTTCTTTTTCGCATTCACATATCAATTGACACTAGTGTCGTTGGAGAGACTGAGTCAGTGGAGTGAAAAAGACATACACACGGCCACAAATTTTACTCAATCTTGAGTCGTTTAGATCAAAAGTGGAGTCATTTGAATTTGAGTAAAAGTAACTGGGATGACAGAGAATTTTAATTAGTCGACTTGTCAATTACATTTACTCAAACTTGAGTAACCTCACTTTTGTCGCATATTAGTCAAAAACGATTCAAAACGTGGCCGTGAAAAAGAACAAATCGACAAAGATTATTCATTAGGGCCTAACTGACAAACGTGAACAATGGCTTCTTCCGTAACTTTCTCGTGGCCTAAAGGCTACCCATGTAAGTCTCCAATTCTATCGGATAGGTGAACTCTTCCTCTTCGAAATGACCGTGAAATTCGCGTAAAAGGGCATTGTTTACTATAAATTAGAAGAAAAATTAGTAATCTCCATTTAATTCCAACTACCTTTGCTTATCTTCGGCAGATACGCGTATTTCGTCTACAATGTGCAGACTTCTTCAGTGTCTCGTGCTAATAACTCGACAAAAAAGTCGAGTTATTAGTACGAGACACTGAAGAAGTCTGCACATTGTAGACGAAATACGCGTATCTGTCGAAGATAAGCAAAGGCAGTTGGAATTAAATGGAGATTACTAATTTTTCTTCTAATTTATAGTTACAAGTATTCCACTAAACAGCTCAAACCCTCTAGCATTGTTTACGTTTGTCAGTTACCTCCTAATGAAAAATCTTTGTCGAAATCGCCATTCATGACACACAAACCGTGTGACAGTTGTTTGCGAGATTTATGGTAACGCACCTGGCGGGCCTAACGCAAACCGTAAACAATGCCTCAATAAAAGTATCTTCCGAATTAACACTTCCACAGATGCTAAACGAAACTATTTGAATTGACCAGTGTTTGCTGTTGTATTTAGACTGCTTGGATGTGAGGTGGGTCGTGAGAAAAAGACGATCAAATTCAACAGTGTCATAGGCAGGGTTGCCACATTATTTTTCGTTCTCATCGTTAATTTTTGCCAAAATTTTTTTTAATTTATTTCAAGCTTTGAATGAAAACATTCTTCAGGTGCCTGGATGCTAATATACTTCTTTTTTATAATTTCTATTGAGTTGAATGCAAAATAAAACAGATACATACTTATCAAAACACATTTATTTTTGTTAACCGATACAAAGCGGTCTTTTCAATAGGGCTTATGTACAAGTATCGGTTTCCCTACATTACAAAAACAGCAAAACGGATCTTCTTTCAACAGGAAAAAAGTAAGCCAGATATCTGTAGAAAGTTCAAAGTGCACTTCTTAAGCCAGGGAAAAGCCAGCTTTCGATCTGTACATTTGAAACACAGAAGTATTTTCGAGCAAGTTTGCAACTCATCCGATTCTTCCACTTTGATGTCCTTGCAGATGATTGCGAAATTAAGTATGCGATACTTGCAAAAAGAGCCACTACATTTGATCATTATCAAATGAGGACCATCACTTTTCAATAGGATTGTTGAGGAGTTGATCAATATTTATGTGAAAAAAACACAACCGTGCGTACAACAGATAACATATCGACAGATTGCTGCATGGGATCGTCGAACGTGTTGCTGTCATCGGTCTCTCAACGTCGAAGTCAACACAGCTCACCACAACGAATGTCGACCAACTATAAGGAGATGATATATGAACAGTAGAATAATTGCATATGCATTTTTAAAGGATAAGACAATACCCTAGGATTAAATAGATTTAGTTTTTATGACCAGATAGGAAAAGGTCAGCTCGATGAGCAGACGGTCATTGGACCGATTTGCATAAGTTTTTGTTTAGTTGTAATAAATGTAAGATGTTTTTGTGTAGTGTTACTTAAATAAAGTGTTTTGAAGTGTAGTTTGTGTAAATAAAGTTGGTTGTAATTTTTACCTGATGGTGCCGTTTTCTTGAACCTGTTGGTACTCACCCCGCTGGAAGAAACCAGAACAATAAGGCAACCGAATACCAAGGAGGAAGTTCGGCCACCAATCATCTCATCAGAGGACCCAATCCTGGAAGGTAGAACCAGTCCCGAACTAACAAGGATCATGACGCATCGATCAAAACCCATCGTTATCGATGCTCCATCTGATCCAAAACCCTCAAGATTTTTTCTGTAATCGGTGCCATCGATATGGTACTGTTTAACAACTGCGCTACTGTAAATTAACATAGGTTTTCGCAATGCAAAATTAAAGATAATAAAAATTTACGTTGGAGAAAGCTATACTTCGGAAAGCAAAAATAACTATAAAGAATATTATCCATACTTCTCAAAATTCCTCTACGTGAATGCATGAAAAAACTTCTAAATTAGAAGAACAATGTTTTTGTAGAAACCCCTGCAGGAGATTCTGCCGAAATTTGAGGAGAAATCTCTTAAAGAACTTTGCAACGATCACTTTTACAGCGGCATACATGAAGCAATTATTGAAGCATCTTCTGTCCTCCAGAAATTATTGAAGCATCTTCTGTCCTCCAGAGAAACACAAAACTTCACAAAACTGAAAAACTGATTCTAAAATGCCCGAATCAACTCCTGATAACATCCCTGGTTGAATGCCAACAAACGCCAGAAGAATATATCAGGGCATGTCTGAGAACAATTCATAGAATCATTGGGAAATTCTATAGAAGTTTCTTAAACAATCATGTCAAAAAAATATGAAGAAATCATTTGGGGACACACACACACAAACTGGCTCTCAGACTGTAATTCGTCACTGTAGTGTCATTGTCAATTGTTTTTTTTTTTTTTTTTGCTGAATGGGCCTAGAATAGCACTCTGAGAGTGATGATGAAAAGCATCCTAAAATGTACCTATTATTTTAAATTTAAGGTTTTAAGGTGGACCAAAAATTGCCAAAAATCTTAAAAATCTTGGTTTATCTCACAATCTGTAATCTCTACCTACAAATATCTGTATGAACAAAATGAAAAAAATCTGTGTCAATCTAGATAAATCTGTGCATGTGGCAACCCTGGTTATAGGCGTAGCCAGGATTTCAAATAGTGGAGGGAGAGCAAGCTCAGGTGTTTAAGAGAGGAGAGAGAGAGAGAGAGAGAGAAAGAGGAAGAGAGACAACATTATATAACAGAAAATACAACGCCCGGTGGACAAGTAGAGTAAGGAAATGTTCAACTTCCACCGGCTGGAGTGGGAATCAAGCCCTCACTTTGTGAAAATACGCCTGAACGGCGAGTGGACTATCATCTCTACTCTCACCCAAAGTATTTCACAATCCCCGTTTGCTTTTTCTGGAATGAAAAAAACACATATTTTGTAAACCTTCGATGTTCCCCATGTTTACAAATCGAGCCGCATTAAATAGGTTAAATTATATGTAGTTCTAAATTAAATGTAAATTATATGTAGTTTTCCTCCACGACTCTCTCACGCACACTGAAAATTTAATATCGTTATTACTACGAAATCAAACGTTCGTTGTTTTCTGCAACGAAGCTGATTTGCAGGGTTAAATCAGCTATTTCTTCATTCACAGAGCCAGGTGGTGAACGAAACCTACTTCAAAAGGTTTTCCTGGAAATTTTACATACGACTAGCATCATTTTGTTGATCTTGAGTTACACCGAGCAAAGAAATATCTGAACAACAAGGAAATATTAGGAGAACCGGGGTAGAATAAGCTAATTTGCTCCCCAGACAGTTTTGTGCGGGAGACCACGTTCTTTCGATTTCTTGGAAATTTTCCCTTAAGCTAAGATAACATTTATAAAAATCGCTCCACTCCGAGCTGAAATATAGAATTCTTTCGCGTTTTGGGTACTTTTTTTTCCACTGTGCATTGGTACGTGTCAACGGCAGCATGGACCAACTTGTATAAAGAGATATTTTGTAAAATCACACGTTTCCGTTTGCCAGAAAGGAAATTCTGAAGAATTGGCCTAGTTAAAGTCTACATCTGAGATGTGTTAGATACCTGTTGCAATTTATGATGTGAGTAAATTTAGCCGCATTGCTTAAACAAGATCGAAAAAACACTCAAAATAGCTTCGGAGAGACCAAGTAGATGCTGCTGCCACTTCAGAAGCCTTGACATGTTTTTGTACCAAACGTAAAGTACGCACCTGAAAAAAAATCAGAAAAAAATACATGAGATTATTAATGAATCAAATGATTTCAGCAACTCTACTTATCACTGGGTGAGTCAATAATTATTGCGACACGTAAAAAAATGTTACAACTTTGTGCGTGAGTTCGTCGTTGTCAGCTTTTATTGTTTACATTTATAACGGACAAGTAATTTGTTTATTATATATTTGAAAAACTATCAACTATAGTAACTTTCCGAATACTCTGATGATTACTATTGGCTATTGCAGACTTGAATGAGTACACCCAAAAGTTGAAATTGTAGCAAAAAATGCAATTGCAGTTTTTGCAATCATATCTTGAGAAATCCGCATGATTCTGAAAAGGCAATTTGGCCCATCATGATCCACAAAGCTTTTTATGGTATAAACAAAGCCATGAAAGGTTGTGCAAGCGGTTATCGCTGTGTGCCTAGTGCCTCGATAGTCGCAGCAACCGTTGGGTTTTTGTTCAACCGTCACCAACTTCTCAATATGGGTGAGACAATGGCACAAAACGCCGCTATGCCATATGCCACTGTTGCTATTCCGCTGTCAAGTGTTCTATTTTTATTTTCACTCGTCATCACACTCCCATCTCCCTCTCAGGTCACCATGCGTTTTATGAAATAAACGAAGCTATGTAAGTGTGTGCGACCGATATTGGCTTCATTGTTGTAACGTTTAGTGCCTCGACAACCGAAGCAACTGTAGGGCTTTTATTCCGTTCACCTCAACGTGTTATGGTGACTGGATGGTTACAATAAGGAGCCGTCATGCTGACGGTCGCGGTTCGATTCTCGGTAGCGAATCGAAATCTTTTTTTTGTGGGCCATTGAATTTACTACTACTAATCAACTGCACAACCTCACGCACACATTGAATTTTTCTAATCGAATTAATGTGTTGCTTTTTTGCCCACGACCAATGTTGCATTTTTTCTCCAAGTTACGATCCATTACGAGAAATGAAACCAAATCATGCGAAATTGCATTACAATCTTGCTTTTTTATTTTGGGTGTATGTAGGTGATTCCTAATGTTGACTTCAGACTTGGCGATTTCAATATTGAACAACTATGAGATAATCTGCGATCCAAACAAACAGACAGAATTAGACACTGGAGCAGAATTCTCTTCAAAATACTGACAACACGGCTGCAGTGAAATGAATCGACTAAAACGAAAAATACCCTTCTGTACAAATTCCGACAATTTTTCATTTCAGCAACACAAATAGTAATAAAATATTATGTTATTAGTACACCACGAGTTCAGCAGAATACGGATGATTCATTTTTGATTTTTGAAGCGTAATAAATATAAACCATTTATTTTGACTCCATTTCAATACTTAGCAATCGAAACATTTCAGCAAACAGTAAACCTGCTGTTTGGCACAGATTTTGACAGTTCTCGCTGCTGGATTGGCTCAACATGGCCGCTTCCGCATATATCTGTACACTGAGGATCACTGCACTGCACCAAATAGTGTGGCTGACTAACCATCTTCATAAACAACTTCCTGCAGTGTTTTTCGTGTTCAATATCGAAGCAACGAATATAAAAATGTATCACTGCGTTCTACTCGCCAATCGAAATACCTACATTGATAAATTTCCATTGTCAGTATCTGAATCTTGAACAAAAAAATAACTGGCTTTGAATTTTTGAATAAATGATGATGGTAACTCACAAAGGAATGCGAAAAATCACCTCCACGAGAATTCATCAGAGGTTACGGTTGGCAGCAAAGTTCGTTTTGTCGAATTCTTGCATTAGCCAACAACTGCCATTAGTGATTTTTAACGACCACTCTGTGAAAGGTTACTTAAGTTGTTACTACTGTGTGCGAATGTCAATTAAATGCAGTCTTGTGCAGTGCAATATAAGCTCGAACTGCGTTTCCCGATACTTCAAACAAATTATCAATCATCCATGACGGAGAACGTGCGGAATGCGTGTGCTTGTGCATCGAGGTGGAACTTATTAAAGTTTAATTAATGACCAATTAGGAACTTAATTTAACGATTTAGATGCTAGTTGAGCCAGCCTCATGAAAGCCAACGATCCAAATATTTATTTCACAACTCATCTTAGGTCAACAGTCTCCGTAGGTAGAGGTATCCTACGAGTACTCGAATCATTTATCACCATTAGAAAAATCTCAATTTATGGTTCAACATTCGATTGAACCTGTAATCATATTTTATTTATATCGTTTTATTTATTGTTATTTATTCATTGGGTCTGATAATTATCAGCTACCTCCCTTAGCATATGTCTCCACAACACTGAAAATTAATTTTAGTTTATATTACTAAATCGACGGTAAAACTAACAAATCTTTTCGTTGTTTTGTACAATTTATGAAGCTAACTTCACAAAGATAGAACATACGTGCATTGCAGGAGAACAATAAAAAGAGCTACGAATGTTTTGTAAAAAATAAAAACAAACGTCTCTCTGGTGGTTTTATCAATAATTGACAGATCTACTATATCGACTCGAAATGAAATCGACAAAAAAAAGCGCAACCACGTGAAGCTGTCCAGCGTTTTTTAAATGTTTCTGATATGGGATTGGATCCCGTATTTTTTTAAACAGCTGCTACTGAATCCGCGGTTGATCTCACTAGGCATTGTGACTCGTGAGAAGATACTTGATTAATGAGCATGAGCATAACTCTCGTCAGCGCTTTAATTTTTATTTTGGGATAAAAAAATTATTCCCACCCATCCCAGCAGCAACATCATCATGCATGAGAACGATAAACGAGAATCAGGGATTGGTTGGTCTTCACGAAATTCATTTCGTGCATTATACCGAACGGTATAACTTTATCACCAGATAAAAAGCAATATGAATGTTTCATACAATATACGAGACACTTGTTCTATGTACAAGCTCCATGTTTACGAAACGGGTGAAAGCAATTTTACGAAAATAAATTTTCAGTGTAAAATTGTGTTTGCGTCGCTATCTAAGAATATGGCAAGTAGAGACACATATGTTAGTTGTTAAGGCAGATAAACATATATTTCGACAGAAATACTAGACTTTTTTTTCAATAATCATGGCGAAATCCAAAATAATTCCGCATTGATGAAACTTGTATTCACAGACTCCATAATTGCTCTACACGTTGCGAATGTAAGCAGAGTGTACTGCAGTGGTTTTAATTTGATGAAAATGCCTTAAGAAATGTGTTTGAGCTAAGTCCAGTATTGAAAATATAAACTGTGTCTACCACAGCAATCCCATTTCAAGAACAAATTGATTGAGCTTTACAAATCACCATATTACCAAACATCTGATAATTATCGACAAGTTGCTCGACAGTGCTAACAGTTCTATAATCGGAAAAAGAAGTCTATCGATTTGCCGAGCAGAGTACCCTGAGTACAAAAACAAATACAATTCAAGCTGAACAATGCATTTGGTCCTAAGTAACATTTGCGTTCCTACGGCTATATTAAAACATGTTTAAGTATTTTCAACACAGTCAGGTAATGTAAAGTGTAATTAAGGATCCTATGAGTCAAACAGATCAGCAAATTGTTGAATAGAAAAACTATTAACGAAAGAGAAAGTTTACAAAGAGGATCTCTCAATGTTACTTAGGACTTAAGGCATTGCTCAGCTTGAATACAGTTAAACATGACTAGTTTAATAAAGTAAGCGACTGAAGGATCTTAGAATCGCTCTATTCTATTCTATTCTATTCTATTCTATTCTATTCTATTCTATTCTATTCTATTCTATTCTATTCTATTCTATTCTATTCTATTCTATTCTATTCTATTCTATTCTATTCTATTCTATTCTATTCTATTCTATTCTATTCTATTCTATTCTATTCTATTCTATTCTATTCTATTCTATTCTATTCTATTCTATTCTATTCTATTCTATTCTATTCTATTCTATTCTATTCTATTCTATTCTATTCTATTCTATTCTATTCTATTCTATTCTATTCTATTCTATTCTATTCTATTCTATTCTATTCTATTCTATTCTATTCTATTCTATTCTATTCTATTCTATTCTATTCTATTCTATTCTATTCTATTCTATTCTATTCTATTCTATTCTATTCTATTCTATTCTATTCTATTCTATTCTATTCTATTCTATTCTATTCTATTCTATTCTATTCTATTCTATTCTATTCTATTCTATTCTATTCTATTCTATTCTATTCTATTCTATTCTATTCTATTCTATTCTATTCTATTCTATTCTATTCTATTCTATTCTATTCTATTCTATTCTATTCTATTCTATTCTATTCTATTCTATTCTATTCTATTCTACTCTACTCTATTCTATTCTATTCTATTCTATTCTATTCTATTCTATTCTATTCTATTCTAAGGCTTACACTTCTTTTCTTTTCTTTCTTAGAATTTCAAGCTTATTGCTTTCGCAATTAGCTTATTTCTTGCTCTCAATTTAGTGTACTAAATGCAAACCCACAGTTATTCATTAAGAGCTTTCGAAGCCAGGCACCATTTTGGTATGATTGTGTGGCTAGTACAATCATACCTTATACCTAAGGAGTCGAGAGATTTTCCTTAACGAAAAATTCCTAGACCAGACCGTGATCCAGCATGACGTTGCTTTGTAGCCGCGCCTTTACCGACACAGCTAAAGGAAGATTCAACGCTTACACAGCCAGTAATGAAAATCATCCTGGAAAATGCCTCACCAGTATATTTCTTAGCAACATTGATATTTGTGGCATATTTTTAATATGACAAAAATATTAAAACGGTCAGGCCCACAGTGAGCGTTGGGGATAAAAGAAAATTAAAAAAAAAATAGAGGGCAATTAAATTATGAATAAGTTAATCAACGAATATTAAGGTCTGTATCTGCAATAATGCGGACACCTATTTCCGTCGTAGTTGTTTATTTCAGATTCATGGAATGTGTTTTAACAATTCATGAAGACACAACATAGTTATTCGTTATTTGCATAAATTTTTTGTACTTTGCGCTTAACTCCGTCCATTAGGGTTTGTACAGACTCTTCAGAAATCGTAGAAGCCGTCTTTGTCCAAGTTTGCTGGAAGTGTTTGATGTCTTTGATTCCACGCTTCTTTCCAGAAAGCTTCCGCTTCATCAGAGCCCAATATCTCTCGATTGGTCGTAGCTCTGGGCAATTTTGCGGGTTTGAGGTTTTTGGTACAATGTTCATTTGATTTGCTTGGTACCACTCCATCACAGTTTTAGCATAGTGGAATGATGCCAAATCGGGCCAGAACAAAGGTTTTTCTTTGTGACTTTTGATGAAGGGTAGCAATCGCTTCTGCAGACACTCTTTCTGATAGATCTTCTTGTTGATTGTACCTGTAGTGACGAAAGATTTACTCTTTTTGCCACACGTGCAAATTGCTCGCCACACAAGGTATTTTTTGGGAAATTTCGATGTCTTCTTCGTTCTGAAATTCTCAGCTGTAGCATTTCTGGCCATAGCAGAATAAAAAGCCAGTCCTGGAAGCTGCTTGAAATCCTCCAGGACATAAGTTTCATCGTCCATACACCCAAAATAAAAAAGCAAGATTGTAATGCAATTTCGCATGATTTGGTTTCATTTCTCGTAATGGATCGTAACTTGGAGAAAAAATGCAACATTGGTCGTGGGCAAAAAAGCAACACATTAATTCGATTAGAAAAATTCAATGTGTGCGTGAGGTTGTGCAGTTGATTAGTAGTAGTAAATTCAATGGCCCACAAAAAAAAGATTTCGATTCGCTACCGAGAATCGAACCGCGACCGTCAGCATGACGGCTCCTTATTGTAACCATCCAGTCACCATAACACGTTGAGGTGAACGGAATAAAAGCCCTACAGTTGCTTCGGTTGTCGAGGCACTAAACGTTACAACAATGAAGCCAATATCGGTCGCACACACTTACATAGCTTCGTTTATTTCATAAAACGCATGGTGACCTGAGAGGGAGATGGGAGTGTGATGACGAGTGAAAATAAAAATAGAACACTTGACAGCGGAATAGCAACAGTGGCATATGGCATAGCGGCGTTTTGTGCCATTGTCTCACCCATATTGAGAAGTTGGTGACGGTTGAACAAAAACCCAACGGTTGCTGCGACTATCGAGGCACTAGGCACACAGCGATAACCGCTTGCACAACCTTTCATGGCTTTGTTTATACCATAAAAAGCTTTGTGGATCATGATGGGCCAAATTGCCTTTTCAGAATCATGCGGATTTCTCAAGATATGATTGCAAAAACTGCAATTGCATTTTTTGCTACAATTTCAACTTTTGGGTGTAGCAACGCATGAAAATTGAAAACTTCGTCATACGATTTCTCAGAAATTTTCACGTAAGATACGCCCATTTTCAAGCAAGAAATGCAGCGGAGATTGTATTATACAGATAAAACCTGAAGAACAGGTTAAATAAGGCGTAATGAGCCACTTATCATGCCCTGCAAAGGATGAAAGTAGCACCAACCGTGTTATTGACGTTTTTCCCCGAAAGAAAAGCATCAGTTCATGTATCAATACCAGCGGCTTTCAAATAAGTCCGATTACAGCGTCAATCATGCCCACTGTGCGTTGGGTAGTTCGTTTCTCAATGCATGTTACCAGGCATTACCAATATTGTCACTACCGAAAAAGCGAAACAGCTGTTAAAATCGAATCGGTTAAGAAACGCTGATAACCTTGAGGGTGGCCTAGTTGTTGCTGTTGCTGGTGACGATTTGGGCTATCATGCTTGAACAAATTTTGGAGAAAATTGGGCGAAGTTCTTGCAGTGGGGGAGATGGTATCGAAACGTTCCTCAATTTAATATTCGGCATGGCTGGTGTGTTGGTGAAAATCCGAGGGAAGCAGGTACCTAATAAACTTATATCAAGCTCAATTTAATAAATTGCATACATTTTTAAGCCAAGTTCGACGATGCGTTTTCGCTTGAAACAAAAACTTACTTTGACCGTTAGCCTGCGTGCATTAAACATCATTCAACTCTGTTTATACTGCTACCGACTGACATCAAGCAATAAATCTTTGCAACTGTTGAACTGTTGAAAAGATGGCAGCAACTACTGTGATTTAGTCTTTCGATATTCTTCATCATACTTGTGCCTTAAGGCGCCATCAGACTTCTCGCCCAACAAATATCAGTGTCGACTAACGGAGAAGTTGTTCAGCTTTTTAGAAGAAAAAGCACCAAATTTCTTTGAACAACCAGTTATTCAGCATTGATGTTTGTTGGACCATCTCCAAAATACACCCCTGAAAATTATCATTTTTTTTTCATATTTTCAAAAAATCGTTTAGCTTGTTCCTCCGAAATCACATTGCATGTTTTCGATTCTCATTTAATTATTGTTGCATACCCACATATTTAATGATTATCCCTTCCATTTATTTTTAGAGCCTTAATCAAAAACACAAGCCCGAAAGTCTTAATTTATTTTTTAATATTACAGCATAACATTTACTTTCTGAACTTCAACTACTAATTTCTAAATTAGCACTATGTCCATATAATAATGGCACGCACTTGATGATTAGATAATCCTCCTGTTTCAGAAATCATCTTACCGGGCTATTCGATCTCTAAAATTTCTATCTATGAAATACATATAACTTAAATGTTATGTAAAAACAAACTATTGAAAACATGTCCTATAGCATAATTTGTAAATTTTTCAGAAAAAAAATCATACCTATTCACTAAAACTCAATCTATGACATTTGAAATGATATACTCTGTTTAACAGCCGTTCCAAGGCTATTCGGATATGAATTTATATGTAACTAGCTGAATCCAGTGCGAGCGCTGCTACGCTTGCAACAAATTCATGAAAATTTAATAGAACTGGAACGTTTATGGCTGTTTTTTGGAATGAGTCTTTTCCTTGACTAAGAAGGGGTTCAAACTTCTATCAGAGCTTGCTTCTTACCCGAGAAATACACATTTTGTGTTTTAGTCACCTGAGGAATTCTCATGTTTGGTTGAAATTTGTGTTTCATTTTTACGAGAACCCCCTTTTCCAGAGGGGGGATGGGTCTCAAACGACCATACAATCATTGCCTTCAAAACCCCCCATAGGTCAAATTTGTTTCCATTTGCTTAATTAGTTCTTGAGTTATGCCGAAATTTGTGTTTAATTTAAAAGGGTTCCCCTCCTCCCTCTTAGAGGTTGCAGTGGTCTCAAAGCAACATGGGCATATTTCTGTCCTTCGAAACCTCCACATGCAAAATTTGGTTCCATTTGCTTGATTAGTTCTCGAGCTATGCAGAAATTTATGTTTCATTTGTACTGGAGCCCCCTCCCCTTCTAGAAGGCCGAGGGGTTCAAACAATCATAGAAACATTTCTTGCTTTCAAAAACCTCCAATTACCAAATTTTGTTCAATTTCCTTGATTAACTCTCAAGTTATGCAGAAATTTGTGTTTCTTTTGTAAGGAATCCACCCACTTGCGATAAGGAATCCGCCCCGCTTGCGATAAGACGATGCCAAGGAGATTGGAGCCAAAGAATAACCGACGGTTAAATTACTGGTGGAACGAAACTCTTGCTAGTCTTCGTGCTGCTTGTCTCAGAGCTAGAAGACGCTTTCAGAGAACAAGGTCTGAAACGGTCAGAGAGGAGCGTAAGATAATCTTCCGTGAAGCTAGAGCGGCCTTCAAACGGGAGATTAAAATCAGCCAATCCAACTGCTTCAAGGAGTTGTGCCGGGAAGCTGACGATGACCCTTGGGGCAACGCTTATCGGGTCGTAACAGCGAAGATCAGGAGTCCATTGACGCCAGCGGAAATGTGCCCGGATAAGCTGAAGATCATCATGGAGGGTCTTTTCCCGCAGCATGATTCGACGACGTGGCCGCCTACACCATATGAAGATGAAGACCGAGTAACCATTGCAGGTATGCAAGTCTCCAACGACGAGCTGTCATTAGTGGCGAAAGGTCTGAAGCTGAAGAAAGCTCCGGGTCCGGATGGCATTCCAAACGTGGCTCTAAGAACTGCGATACTGGCGTTTCCAGATTTGTTTAGGATGGTGCTGCAGAAATGCCTAACAGATGGTTACTTTCCGGATAAGTGGAAGATCCAGAAACTGGTGCTGCTGCCGAAACCAGGGAAACCGCCGGGGAATCCAGCATCGTATAGGCCCATATGCCTGTTGGATACACTGGGGAAGCTTCTGGAAAGGATATAGTCGATTAAACTGACGCAGTTAACGGAGGGCGAGACCGGCTTATCTAAAAAGCAGTTTGGATTCCGAAAAGGGAGATCAACGGTGGATGCAATCAGGACGGTCATTGAAGTTGCAGAGAGAGCGTCCAAAAAGAAGAGGTGCGGCAATCGGTTCTGCGCGGTATTAACGGTCGACGTCAAAAACGCTTTTAACAGTGCCAGCTGGGAGGCCATCGCCACAGCGCTGCATGGTATGCGGGTCCCCCACTACTTGTGTAGAATCCTTAAGAGTTACTTCCAAAACCGGATTCTGGTCTACGAAACGAACAATATGGCCATTTTTGAGAGAATCAAGCAGAATCAACGTACATATCCAATAGGACAAAAGAAAAATTCCTGCTCTATAGATGTCCTTTGACCGAAACTGGTGTACAGGATTAGTGCGAATTCCTGTAAGTGAAGTATATGGTCATCCATTGCATGAATTTTAATTTTCAATGTATTTCTTGTTTGATATATCTTTACATTTGTCTTAATTTAGATCAGGTCAAATCTTTCTCCTTTTGCTTTATTCACCAGCCACATGCGCTGTTGCAAAGCGTCCCAGCTGGAAAGCACGATAACTTGAGGTATGTCATTCTAAATTTTCACCAAAAAGCTAGAAAGGAGGAACCCGATCCTTTCGACTGCTTGAAAAATAGAAATGTCACCAGTATTCTTCTAAAAGTAAAAGCTGGGTTCCGGATTAAAGTCGTAAAAAGTCAAAAAAAAGTCCCCAAACTAAATCTTAAACAGAATTTGACGGCCCAATCACGTGCTTAAAAACTGTAGCTACAGGGTGCGGCAGAAAATAATGCGAAAATGTTCAAACTTGAGCATTGGGTTAACTCGTGTAGCTAGTGACTAATTTCTGTCAAAAGTGTATTTGTTTATGTTTATTTTCAAGTGCTGCATCCAAACATTCTATTTGTTTATTGCAAATTCGTCAAAATGTTCGCGAAAGAAGTGATCACCAGTTTGATGCTCGCCCAGAAGAAGCCGAAAGAGATTGCCAAGGTGCCATTTGGCAACAGTTTACCGCATAAAAAAGTCCCTGCAGGATGATTCTAAGCAGCGAAAGCCGGGAAGCGGAAGTCCGCGCTTTGCATGCACGCCGAACGTGATCAAATTGGTCCGTGCAAAAATTGCTCGCAACCCGGTGCGTTCCATAAGAAAACTTGCAAAGGAAGCCAATATTTCGGAAAAATCTATGCGGAAAAGCATTTCAGAAGACCTGCATGCATCTTCCAGAGCCAGAGTGAAACGCCACTTGATTACGTACCGGGTAAGGAACTACGAGTGACTCGTTTTAAGAGATTGCTTTCCTTGTTGAAGAAGAAAAAAATGATAATCCTGATCTCCGACGAAAAGCTTTTCAGCATCGATGGTTCTGGAAAAAGTTAAATTCAAATTTCAAACCAAACATTCGGCTGGTGTCATGATGTTTGGCTTGGTGGCGTCAAACGGTTTAAAAATGCCGCCTGTTTTCATTGATGCTGGAGTTAAAATCAATATATCAGTGTATATCGGCATTTTAAAGGACCAAGTGTTTCCCTGGGTGAAGGCCAACTTCTCCGAGGACCAAAACGTTGTCCTACAGCAGGATGGAGCGCCGTGTCACATGTCCAATCGAACCCAACAATGGTTGAACGATAACATGAAGTTTTGGCCGAAGGATTTGTGGCCACCCAGCAGTCCAAATCTTAATTCGTTGGATTATTCGATTTAGGCATATGTTGAAGCACGAGCCTGCGAAACATCACACCCTAGTGTGAAAACCCTGAAGTCAACCATAACACGCACATGGAAGTCAATGTCGGAGAACTACGTCCGAAAGGCATGCTCTGGCTTCCGGCGTCAGCTCGAGGATGTTATTAATAACAATGGAGGACACTTTGTATAAATTTGTTTAAATGGACTTTATAAAGATAACTGCACTCGAAAATGTTGATATTATTGAATTAGTTAAAAATGGGATTTGAAAGAAATAGAACAAATTTTCGCATTATTTTCTGCCGCACCCTGTGTGGCAATAGGGGTATGTAGATTATAACTTTGTTCGATAGTAAATATAATAATATACCGGCAGTTCATTTTTTTTTTAATTCTGACAAGTGTAACTATTGAAAAAATTATTTCAAAATATTAAGAAAAAATTTTGAATGCAAGACAACACCATCCTATTTCACCATGAAACACGCTACAAAAAACAGACTACCTAAACCAACGAACCAACCATTGATTTTTAGCATACATAAGTTGACATTGATGTCATAATGGGAGCCGTTTTTAAGTGCCGGGAGCTCCCGTTACTGAAAATAAATGTCACTTTGTGAAACTGCATGTCGGTTTGTGAAAATAAAAACGATTAGATTTTTCTTGTTTAAAAATCGAGAAAAAATAGTTGAGATTAATAAAAAATATGTTTGTGCAAGGAAGAACACCCATCATCGATACAGATGGAAAAAAATACATGTTTTTTTTAAATTAAAACCCCCTATTAGTTGTATTTCTATTCTGGTATGGCCAGAAATGCTATATCTGAGTATTCTAGGACATAATTGTTGGCAAAATTGCCTTAAAAATACCTTGTTGGCCAAGCAATTTGTTTGTGTGGTTGAAAAAGTAAATTCTTCATCACCACCGGAACAATCAACAAGGAAATTTACCAGAAGTTCTTCCATAAATGATTGCTGCCTTTCGTTAGAAGCCACGATGATAGGTCTTTGCCTGTTGCTGCTGAAACCTTGATGGAGTGATATGAAGCCAACAATGTCGATAACGTACTACTACCAGCCTATTGTCCGAATAGTTCTGAGCTACGAGCAATCGAAAGATATTGGGCTCCGACGAAGCGGGCACTGTCTGGAAAGAATCAGGAACCAGACAATGCAGAACATTTTTAACAAATCTGGACCAGAGCTAAGGATTCAGTTCAAATTATAATGGCTGGAGTGAAGCGCGAACTTCAAAAATTTTGTCTTTAACCATTTCTTGCACAGGTACATGACGAAAGGTTGCCTCAAAATCAAATCCAACACTTTTTTTGGTCCATAGTCAGAAAAATTTCTGAACCACCCTAGTGAGGCATCATGTTGCGGATGGTGACTCAAAACGACATTCAAGTTGATTGGTGATACTTGCGAACAGTTTTATAGGCCAGTTATCAATGTTCGATGTATCACCTCCTACTCGCGAAAAAGTTCCAGAAAGTTAAAAAATATTTCCGAGATGACATCAGATCTCGACGTTTCATGCATTATTAAGCTGTTCGGTATCGGAATATTAATTTTGATCGAATTTTTATGTAACCAATAGGCAAGGTTTCACGCGTTTGACCCAAAAGAACATGAGTGAATGATGCATTTTGGCTCGAAATTCGAATTCCATCGAATTCCATCAGCTATCAGCAGATCTGCTCGAGAAATTGCTCAGCTCAGCGCGCTGAAAAGATTAATATGCACATTATTTTAACAAATCGGCACCCGCATGGTACAGATTAAATATTTTCACCCTTTACATGTTGTGATGCGGAACCAGTTCACACCGACTGGTGCGGCACGGTGAAAGCACAAGGCCTGAGCACGAAAGAGAGCAGTTTGGTGCGTAAAATCCACTTGTCACTTTACGTTGTTCACGTTAAAATTTTGACCGGTTTGGCGTATAAGTAGATATACTACTACGTCAGTCTGCTTAAACGAAGAGGCAAGGTCGCGTTGGCACAGCGTTGTCCAATAATGCCTAAAATCCTAACGGCATCAGCTGGAACAGGCATCCACCATGCTCCGGTTGTTATTGTCGTCGTCGTCGTCGTCGTCTTCCATGCGAAGTCAGGCAGCGATGTCATTGAGCTATTTAATATGTATGAACGATGTTTTGAAAATTTACAAATAGTCAGATGCAAATTAGTCAGGCTTTCGTCGTTGAAAGGCACCCTTTTCGAACAAAGTCGTCAGACGTGGGCACAACCAGGAATAGCTGTATCAAGTGTTGACCAACTGATTGCCTTTGTGACGGTGTTGATGATGGTAGTCGAGCTCTAAGATCAATTCTGAGAAAAATTCACAACCCATGCCGGGTGGTTTCAGAAACAGCCCTTATATTTGTATCGAGAAACCTCTAAGAATAGATAGGGGTGTTATGGATTACCGCCCCTGCCAGGCACATCAATTGGCAAAATTTTACCCCAAATAAACATTACCCCTGCAATAAAGTTGAACTTTGCTGTGAAGCTGGATCCTGCTAGAAAGAAAGCTGCTACAACGGCCTTGGTCGAGAAATCGATTTTCACTGCCTGTTCTCTTCTCTATCTGCTTATTTCACACAGGCCTGTATCCCACAGAAGGCAGAAGTACTTTCTCTGCCGTTGGTTGGAGGGTCTTCAAGCAGACGGTTCAGAGAATTTCCCTTCATTTCCACCATTCTGAAGGTTACGTCCTTTGCTGCCTTCGTTGTTGGGACATTCAACTGCGTCACGAATAGAGAACGACGATACCGACTGAAAATTTATTTCAGCTTGATTCAATTTTACATTAAGCAAATTTGCCCGACGAAAATTGACTCAGTATAAGGGTTTTGTAAAGCATTGTAGCAAGAAACCCCTCTCGTTCTCTTTCTTTCGATTTTTCGCATCTATGATAAGTTCCTCCTCGAAAATCGAACGAAATACTTCACTTTTTGAGCAAAGACACTTTTTGCGAAATTGCGTCGAATTCAAATCAAGTCGGTCTTATCATCGGTGAAGGTGCGTCACATGCGAACGAATGCGTAACCAGTCATTAGCTTTCATTGATTTTGTTTCGATTCCTATTATCACCATTACCTCTACACTGAAAGCCTGAGATGGAAGGGTAGTAGGGTAGGAGGTATTGAAAGGAAGAACTGTTGTGATAGGCATCCTGACCGCTACTGGAAACATAAAGCACGAAGTCGAGAGCTTGTGCTTTGTGCCAACTTCAATTCTGTAGTCTTCTTCGAGTGATTCTAATCGTTTTACCAGCTGTATAGCGAAAGATACAACAGACAACTCACAACAATTCCACTAAATTTCCACGAGCACGAGCCAAAAGCAAACATTTGCAGACGAATTGGAATTAATATCTATCTGCCGGTCTTGTTCTAGGAACAAGACGGTCTGCTGCTCGCCGAAATTGGAATGTTGTGTAACTTAAAAGTTGAAACATTTCTGATTCTAGAGGGCAGGCTACAAGGCATCCAAACTTTGTTCTAACATGCAGCCATGATTTTTAATTTTTTCTCAACAAATTAATTGCCCTACGGCCGAATCCTCAACCACCCTTCGCAACTGGATCCACCCGTAGCTCCATCGTCGAAAGCGAAGCAAAACTATGCCAGAGGATGTCTTTTGAAATGTCACCGTTGATTTTAATTGCGGCACCTTCTTTAAATTAATGAAGGGCTACTTTCCAATTTAAATTAACAGAGACAATTCCGAATTCTAAACGTCCATCAAGGTGGCCACCCATTTATCTTTTTCTAAATCCCCTGTTTTTCCACGTATTAATAGTTACTTGGTTAGTGAAAAAGTTTTGAAAGCGGAAATGACAACCACGCTCAGTATAAAGGGTGTTCCGATCAAAATTTGGTCAAAAAAGTAATTTTTGTGAGTCGATCAAAGTTTTTATTAATAAGTCAAGTTCTTTTTCCTTTTCATGTTCAGTTAACACAGAATACAGAAGAAATATTCAGCTAACCTTCCTTTTCACCGAATGCGAATGTCCGGGTCTTTCGTTTAACACCTGCCATAAGATTTTGTACAGTCTCCTTGTCTACTTTATTCGCCGCAGAACGCCAGTTTGCCTTGAACTGTTTCTCGCTCACAACAGCTTTTTGAGTCTTCTTAAGGTTCCGCTTGACGATGACCCAATATTGTTCGATTGGGCGGAGCTCTGGCGTGTTGGGAAGGTACGTGTCCTTGGGCACCACTTGAACGTTGTTGGCAGCATACCACTCCATGGCCTTTTTCCGTAATGGCAAGATGCCAATTCCGGCCAAAATAGAACGGAACAAATGTGTCGTTTCAGGAAAGGCAGTAGACGTTTTTGGAGGCACTCGCTCAAATAAATTTCCTGGTTGACGGTTCCGGTCGCAATGTAAACGTTGCTCTTCAAGCCACAGGTACAGATGGCCTGCCACACCAAATATTTCTTCGCGAACTTTGTCAGCACCGTCGTGTACAACCTTCGCGATCGTGCTTTGGCCGACGTGTTTTGTTTGTCGTCGTGATTTGGAGTCACCACTTTCTTGTAAGTCGACAGTCCAGCTCGTTTTTAGCTCTATCCACGGTTGAAGGCACCACTCCCAGCATCTTTGCGACATGTCGGACGTTGTCGCTGTGGCCTCCGGCTTTCGATTTTTCTCCGATCCAGCTTTCCTGGCTGTCGAGAAACGTTCACAGAACACTTTCAATACATTGGTAACAGTTGATTTAGCCACATTCAACAATCGCCAACTTGGCGTGAGAGTAGTTTAGATTTTCGCCATGTATGTGCAAAATTTTGATGCGTTGGTTCTCTTCCTTCGACGACATTTTGAGAACTGAAGTGCTGAACTCAAAATCAGAATAGAGGCATGATGCTACATGCACACATCTTCAACATGAGGGGTGTGCACACATTTTTAATGCACGATGAAAGGAAATGCGTCAAGATTAAGTCGACCAAATTTTGATCTTTGGTATCCCAATAATTATTTTAATATTTTATTTCCCAGCTTTTCATACATGCAACTGATCGACGAGCTCCCTGAAGAAATATGATTATTTTTTGTTTAGTCCTTTGATGTTGTGCTTTGTGACGTCCGTGTTGTTAATATAAACTATAACGTTTTTTCAAGCGAAAGCAAGCGTGATGGCACGGTCGCTTTGAAAGGATTAAAAGTGTAAACACCGAAGTTGTACGTTTAATTTATAATTTCAACGAATCGAATTAAAAACCAAAGATTTAAGCTTTGAACCATTTGGCAAATACTGCAACTGAGTGTTTCATTTGCCCTGCTGAAAGATCGATGCCTTGTGTCGCTCGTCATTGTTTTTAATACATGGTAGCGTCGTAAGCACAGTTCAGCTTGCTCGGTGCCCACCTCCATTTGTGTGCATCCGATATCTTGATGATCTCGCTGATTCTGTGGCGTCAACGTATTGGCTGAAGGACGCCAATCAGAGTTGATCCATCCAGTTGATCGCAGATTCGGATGGAAAGCGACTCTTCCACGGTGCAAGCTAGTGAATTTCAGAGACGCAGTGATGCCGTTCTTGCTGGCATCTAAAGGGTGGAACGGTCAAAAATTGGTTAAACACGATTAAGTGCACACTGATTAGTTTATTATATAAATGATAAATCTTTATTTCTTTTTGAAGTTCTTCGTCTACAAAACAGGGGAAAATTATTTGATCAGGCGTCCGAATTTCCAAATGTGAACTGTTATTTTACGTGAACTAGTTCGTACGTTTCACACCTTCAATCAAGTTTTGTACAGCTGTTATATCCACCTTATTTGATGCTTAACGCCAAATTGCCTTGAACTGTGTTTCACTTCCCACTGTTTTTTTAGTTCGTTTGAGGATTCTCTTTACGATTGCCCAATATTTTTCAATTGGGCGCAGTTCCGGCGAGTTTGGAGGGTTTTTCTCCTTGGGTACGGTTTGCAAACTATTGGCGGTATAACAATCCTGAACCATTTTTCCGTAGTGGCAAGAAGCGAGGTCTGGCCAAAACAGCAGGGAACAACTGTGTTTCTTCAAAAAAGGCAATAAGCGTTTTTGCAAGCATTCTTTTGCATGAATATCTTGGTTGACAGTGCCAGTTGTCACGAAACTTTCGTTTTTTGGTTCACAGGAGCAAATCGCCTGGCAAACCAACCGGAAATTTTGCATTTTTTTTTCTACCTTCATCTTATCTTGAGCCTCTCCTTTACAGGTAGCCGTATAAAACTCTAGACCTGGGAGCTGCTTGAAATCAGTCTTGAAGAATGTTTTATCGTCCATTACGACACAATCAATTATGGCCAACACACTCGTGTACAACATATGCGCTCTTCGTTTGGCTGTTGTGTTTTGTTTATCATCTCTATTGATAAACACACCACACCCACACCCTTAAATCTTGACAGTCCGGCTCGTTTTTTTGCTCTTTACACTGTAGTGTGGGACTTTCCCAATTTGTTTCCGATATCGCTGATGGAAATGTTGGGATTGCGTTTGAAAATGGGGGCCACTATTCTCCCGGTCGCTGTGGTTTCCGGGTTTCGGTTTCCTCCTGATCTCGGTTTTCTGGCAGTCATTGGAATACTAGGGAAATTTAGATTAACACTTCATATGATTACTTTAAAAAAAAACTGAAAAACTTTTTAAAACTGTTACTAGCAAGCGCGAGCAAATTCCATTAAATTCCACTACAGAAAGCTTATCTTTTGACAAATAGGCCTATACGAAAAACGAAAAGACGAACTGCGACTAACAGACTTCTTCAGTGTCGAGTGCTAGACTGGAAGAGAACATCTACTACTAAATTTGTTTTTATTTTCAATCTTTGTACTATATACTAATTTACATTTTAAAGAGGTTTAGCCCAGTGGGCTCTTCAGCCTTGTTTTAGTGTTTTAAGTGTTTTTTTTATGTTTGATGTTCTTTATGTTTTAATTAGTTTTACAGGTCAGCCCTTGGGACATTGTTTGTTAAAATTTGATAACCAACTTAATCTACAACTACAACTACGATTTGCTAGGGCTAAATTTACTAAATTTATTAAGATTGCAGTTAAATTGCCGGAAAACAGACACCAGTGTTTATTTTTACATCATTTCGTGAATCTAGTCGTATAGAATCCGGAAAAAGCTAATGATTTTTTTCGTTTAAGCGGTTCAAATTCTAACACCTTGTAAACAAGCTCCCTGAACTGTCAATAAAGTGAGGTTAATACATTCGGTGCAATGATCTGTAGGTCTAGTATTTATAGTAGAATTGTGTGTACCTAAAATGTGTGTCTGTAATGTGAACTTGTTTAGTGTTTAGGTAAGGTAGGGAACGGCTTGATCAGGGGTGACTGTTGTAATCAGTTGATAAGAAATAGTTTCAGAGCTGCCCAAAATTACTCAACGATAAATAATGCTTCGCTTTTGAGCGACAGCTATGGCATCACTGTTGCTTTTGAGAGAGCCCATGTTTCCTCTCTTCTTTGTTAACCATGGATATAGCACACCGGCATTGTAGTGTAAAGGCTTCACCAAACTGCAGCGTTTTTTTGCCGCCGCCGCAGCGAAATAGCGGCGAAAAAATCGGCGCGGTGAGATTACATGGCGGCTTATTGGAGCGCACAAACCAACGCGATATAAAAACACATCGCATAGGTTTGTGCGTTCCCATAAGCCGCCATGTAATCTCACCGCGCCGATTTTTTCGCCGCGATTTCGCTGTGGCGGCGGCAAAAAAACTGACGTTTGGTGAAGCCTTAAAGCTAGATGTCTCTTACATTTGTTTGTTTTTAAACGAAGCATCCCGTTTGTCATCACAGTGGCTTTGTCTAACATTTTCGGGAGGGTAAATGAAATAAGAAATACACCTCGCCAATCCAAAGATCAATGACAAAATAAAATTTTGGTCGTATACGTCTGTCTCATAACCTGCTAGTAGACGAGTTTGTGATCATAGCAATCGACATGTTTTGGTTGATTGTTTTCGAGAACGGATGGGTAAAACGAAGGAGCGGGTTGAGGAAATTGACGATTGCAGCAAATTGTGAACTGGCCTATTTAATTTCGCTTTCGCACATATGCATAGAATCGCAGTCATACAATAATGTAAGTTTATATACAGATTGCGGAGCTGAAGAAAAAATTTTCTTGATCGGAAAGCAATCTCTATGCTTTTTATGAGTTCCTGCAATTGGGAACTTTATTCCATGGCAATGATATTTTCTGAGTCTAATGCTCGTTTCTGATGGTATGTTCCGATAGATCAGAAGCAAGCAGAGGAATTAAAGTCTAAATATTGGGCGCTCTACCCTATCTTAACTATAAATTCCTACTTGATCGGTAGGTTGTCAAATGCTGTTTTGTTGAGTAGTGCGTAAGGGAGGAGGATTTCAAAAATTCTTATATGGGTTTCCACCGTGGGGTAGTTTCGTCGTCTTAAAATCTAAAAACTTCTTACTTGATGAGTAGGTTAGTCATTTGTTGTTGTGTAGGTAAAAAAAGGGTTTTTGAACAGCTATCAATATCAATTTAGTAAGGCAGTTAATTGTTATTGTGTTGTGTGGTTTGCTGTTTTTGGGATGAAGGAATATATTTAAACAGCCACAAATACCCGTTTCCTTGATGTTTGTTAAGTTTTTTTTTTGAATTTTAATTGAAAAATTTCTACGCTTTCTGCTACATTAAATTTCCAAGGGTTTGTGATATGCCTTAAAATTTGTATGTTGTTCAAGTTTATGAAGTGCTTTTCGTTGAACATGTGTTCAGCTACTTTTGATTTGAAATGGTGTATGATTTCTTTGTCGGTGTCTATGTTTGCTTTAGTGACTTCTGCAATGTGTTCTTTGGAACGGATTTTTAGAGTACGTTTGGTTTTTCAGTCATTGTAAATTTCTTCACAATGATCACAAGTTATTTTGTAGATCCCGGATTTTTTAAGATTGTCAAGGGGGTATTTAGCAGAGCCTAAGAAAGTTTGAAGTTGATTATTTTTACTAGTGAAAACTATTTCAAAACCAAAGTTTCTAAGGATGGATCGTAATTGTTTAATGCTGGTGTTATATGTCATTGCTATTCTTTTAAGTTGGCGTTGTGTTTTTGGTAACGTGGTGGTGGGTGATTGTTTATATTGTTTTTTTTTTCATTGATTATACTTGTATTGTTTGTTGTGAGTAAGCATTTAAGTGTGCTGTCTCAGATATGTATGCAAGTTCTTTAGTTATGCCGTTTGGACTTAGTGGTCATGTCTGTATTCTGTGTATCATGTGGTTAAATGATGCTAATTTGTGTTGATATTAGTGATAGGAAGTGTTTGGCACTCTGCGTTGTGTATTAGTCGGTTTTCTGTAAATTTCAAATGAGAGTTTAAATGTTCTTTCACTACAAGCAAGTCCAGGAATGGTAATTTATTGTCATTTTCAACTTTGTAAGTAAATTCGATGTTTTTGTGTGTGTTATTAAAAGTTTCTAGAGTAAGTAAGAGATTTTTCTTTAAAATAAGTAGCACACTACGATCATAATTAGTTGTAGTAACTTGAATGTAACTAATCAAGTCATATCTATGTTATTTCAACCGAATGGCAACATGTGTGCTACTAGAGTAAGTACATCATCTACGTATCTCGTGGGTGGTAGATGGTTGGATTTTAACATGTAATTGTTTTTCGTGTTGTGTTCATTTGCCATGAAAATTTCACTTAAAAAAGTCGAGAGAGGGTTGCCCATAGGGGCACTTTTTAATTGATTATAGGATTAATTTATGAAAGAAACATGATTTTCTTCCATGCGAAGTTGTGTGAGTTTTAAGTATAAACGGACTTTTTATTCCATGGCATGTCATCATTTTGAATGCGTTACCGATTTTCTAATAAATTTAATGTATCTTTTACCGGAATACTAGGAAATAGAGATTTTACGTCAAAAGTAAATAAAGCTTTATCTTGCACATCAATGTCATGGAAAAGTTCTGTGAAATGTTGTGAGTTTTTAATTGGCCGATTGTGAAATTGTTTAAGCATGGTTTTTGAATTCAGTTACTACCCATTTAGCTATTTTATGGGTTGAGCATCCGTCAGCTGAAATGATTTCACGCATATCATTGCGCATTTCATTGTGAAATCATCTCAGCTGTCAGATCCCCAACCAATAAACTAGCTAAATGGTTAGTAACTGAATTCAAAAACACGCCTAAACAATTTATTAGTCGATCAATTAAAAAGTAGTTTCTATGCGTTTGCGCCCTTCCACTTGATTCGCCGCCATTTTGCCAAGTGCAATAAGAATGTAAACATGTTGTACCACGAAATAAACTTGAGCGTTTCAACTGTCATATAATTGAAATGTTTCAGCGATCCGTGAAATATTCAAAAAATAAAAAAACAGTGTCCAAAATTTAAGGTGGACAGACATTATGAGTCAAAAAAAAACAGGTCATCTTCAAACCAACAACAGACTGTGAGAGTGATAGTAAAAGACCACCTAAAGCATTCAACCGCGGCACAAAACTTCCCACATGATATATTTGATTACTCAGCGGGATGCCAGAAAATTATTCGAGCACACGCAAACTCAAATCTGTAAGCCACCGAATATGATGAGAATAGTTCACAAAAAATAATTAAGAGTTCCAGAAGATACTGCTCAACATAAATCACCCGTGAGCTACCACCACCTTGACTAATTTATCCTTTATTGTTTTAATTTAAATCAATCGTGAGAAACACCTGATTTTGTGTTTGGGGATTATCACTCGACCAGACATTATATTGAGAAACTGGTTTTAAAATGTACCAATTCGTGTATAATCCAAGTTAAGATAACCATCAATCGAATGATGGTTAGTTGTCTACTAATAATCCGGATTACGATGTGGCTAACGCGTAACCGTTGGCGTTCATTCAATTATGAACGTCCCGAAGCCAGCAAGGTAGTTCTTGCATTTCTTCCATACTCCCACCCGACCGCAAGCCCGTGACAGGTGTCGATGTTAATCATTAATATATTGAGTCAATGAAACATGTAAATTGAGTACGGGCGGTCACTTCCAGTCCCATCCAAACCCGTCACGCAGCAGTTTAAATTTATGTCACGCCGGGACAGTTTTGTCTTTGTGTTTTAACCAATGGCCTCCATCTAAGACGATTTATGCTTGTCTACAACAGTTTAGAAAACATTTTGGATTCCAGATGAATATTTCAAGAGGTCCCATCTGCTTTTGCCGATTTGAATTTCTTATTGTTTTTCGAGACCGTCGATAGTTTATTTACGATGCTTAATAGCCAAAGTGTTAGATAAGGGTCTCATTCATTGGAAGACAAAAGCAACAGGATGACTATTTGTCAAAACAGATTTAACCTGCAATATTTGAAATTTAAATAATTTTTTAACAATTTGTTTTTCTCAAAAATGAAAAGCATTTTTCCGTTCAAAATAAAATTAAAAGAGAATTGTTAAAAAGTAATCCGATTCGAATTTGGAATATTTTTTTTTTCAACCTTTCATTTAAAAAAAAACTTTTGAACACCCTTCATTTTGCGCATTTAAAAAATCCCAGTTATTTCCCCGTCGAGATGGTAAAACATACTGAAAAAATCATAATCGATTGTGACAAACGGCTTTTATGTCTTTGGAGAACGTCTGACGACTGCTAGGAAAGATCGGTCAGGACGAAACCGAACCCAGAATGCCGCAGTTTACAAGAACAAGAGTGGCCATCGTTTTCAAACATAATTTGAACCTTTCTATCATAGACGTCGCAAAAAAATAGATCATACACAACAGCTCAAAGGGCCGAAACACGATACAATGCATTGCATTGACAATTAGAAAGGCTCGAGAATGCCATTCATTTGCTTAAGAAATGTTTCGTGTTTTTGTGTATTTACTAAAAAAATATTTGACAACAACATATTGTACTGAATCTCATCACAATTTTAACACGTGAATAAACCCTTACGGAAACCTGGAACATATCTGATATCCAGTGACCAAGATCAATTTTGTAACCGTAATACCAAACAAAATAAATTTCCCAGTCGAATTCTTTATTTCGTCTATCCTCTATAGGTCACCAAATGTAGCGCCAGCAAAAAGTTAACTGTGAAAAGAGATAATCTTGAAATTTCTCAATCTTTGTCGAACCTCTAAACGAACCTCTTCTGTATGAAGAGCTTTTGAATGGGAGTTATTTCCAAAGCTCTTGGTTCATATTCAGGTTTTAGCTGTTTTTTTATTTGTTATACACTGAAAAAATATTTCACTTAGGTAAGGTCCATTAATTATGTCACGTGGTAGGGGGGAGGAAAAACAAATTGAAGGTCCATACAAAACGTGACAAGGGGAGGGGGGGTTATAAAAAGTCACTTTTTGCGTGACGTAATTAATGGACGTTCCCTTAGCTACCACTGGAAACTGAAGTAGATATTGTCCAATGCTAAAATAAGTGATTTTTGCATGAACATCGCATAGAAAAATAAATTCTACTTTAGTGATCATTTACATTTCATTTGACATATAAGATCGACTTGATTTTGCGAAGCATTTTCCACTTCCTGAATCACATGAAGGTTATGTGAATTTCTAGTGGATATTTCCCACTGGTTATGTGAATTTTTATTTGCGTGTACGTTATGGAATCGTTCACTGACTAATTTAAGAGATTTTCTGACTATACTCAGTAGTTTGAACGCCATTCTTAATAACGAGATGTCTCCTCGGGTTTTGCCCGATTTAGCAGACCTTCCCTCGGGAACCTCATATGAGCGAAATGGAGCTTTATTCAAGGAGCAGCATTTAAATCGATACAAAGGATTTACTTGTTTTAGAATCGAATTTCATTTTTCAGCATTCGTTCGTGTTGGACTTCCCAGTCGATGTACGGAAAAAAGCAAAATCATGGCCATGAAACAAACAAGCTCACATACCTGCACAGGTTTTTTTAAGAAATTGACAACTCGATGACAGGTGACGGATGAGCGGTCAACTACTCAAGGATGGCGGCTAGGAACGGTCTACCAGTCGAAGTGATGATGTATGCGGTGATGGTTCCGCTCACGTGCTGCAGTATGGCGTGCAACAAAGGAAGATGACTCGTGCTCAGTACAGCCGAACTAAAGTTGAGGAGAGAGTGGCGGGTGGACGGAAGACTTCCGGATTCGGTCACAAGAGCTGAGCGAAGACATATTGTCATGCTGTTCCGGGAGATTCTCTTCGCATCTCGAGCAGGAACGAATAACTTGATAACTGGCCTTGGTATTTAAGAGCTCAGATTAAGAGGTAAAATTTCAGGATAATACCATACAATTGTTCCCATAGTGTTATGCGAATACCAAATTGAGACAATACCAAAATAGGAGCTCTCAGGTATTCCCAGGTATCCGAAATAACAAGTTTTGTTATTCGATAGATATTTTGCTTGTAATTCTTAGGTATTTTGTTCAGGTATTTTACTACGCTTCCCCTATAATCGCCCGAGATGGTACGAAGCCCGATCTCTTTTTGGATGGAATCCCGATCGCGGTACGCTTTAGGCGACGCACGACCAAGGTCCGGGCTCTTGAAAAAAAAATAAGCCACAGGGGTTGTAACGGAGAAAGACTTACTTCGATGGATAACTAAAGTCCGTCGGGAAATTCACCTCGAAGGACTAGCGACTTTCACTCACCCCCGTACTGCTACCTTCGGAAGGCGGGCTTTTGCAGGACGCACGAATCTGATAATCCGTCGGACGAACGACCACACAGTTTGGTGATAGCCGAACGAAGACCGTAGAACCAGTCCGTACAAAAAAGCGCCAAGCACTGGAAATCCAACGTAAACTCATATTAGTTTAAATTTAAGAATTGGAAAAGTTAATCTATTACCTTTTATTTTTTATTTTCTTTATGGAGGTTTACTGGCGGGACTCTGAATAGAGTAGAAACCTCTAATTTTGAGTCCTTTCATTTGTTTTTCTGTTTTCAATTGTCTTTTTGTTATTTTGTTGTCAGTGTTACGTTTGCAAGTTTAATATGGAGTTTCGTAATTTCTTCAGTCTTTTGTTTTTTAGTCCGTGAAGTGTGTCATTTATGTGCTATGAGAGTCTTCCGAAACAGTTTTCTTGAACTAAAATTAAGAATTTATTCTATCGTTACTTGTGCGTTAGAATGATATACATTAACTCCTTCTTGAAGCATTTCACCAGTCGTGCTAGGATCATATCGTCCATAGAGACGCTGTTGACACACTGCCTCAAACGGTGTTACATTTCCAAGTTTGCTATCCCTTTCTCTCAGTCATGTCCATGTCCGTTGTTTTGTATGGTTTCAGTTCGTTTTTCCTTTTTTTTGGTTGTTTAGCTTGTCAGTGTGTTTTCTTTAGTCTTTCGCTGCGTCAGTGCTGCGAAAGTCTTTTTGAGCAGTTTCTCGCAGTTGTCATTATGTCGTCGAGATATTTGAATTCTACCAGCTCTAGTAATGACTGAGGTTACAAGTCTCAGTAGTCCCAACAGTATAATTTTTATGGTTTACTTGTGGGAGTCTTGAGAGGGAAGTTTCCTTTAAAAGATATTGGTAGGTCGTTGCGTATCATTATGTTAATTAATTAGTCAGCCAATGTTATGGTCAAGAGGGCATTTTGTAACTTATTCAGTCGTTTATAATTTAGTTAATAGATGTCTAGCTCTTATGTGCTCTAAAAATCATCGTTACATACCTCGTCTTACCTCGTTTTATTGACCGATCACTTTGTCCGCTTTAGTCAGTTCTTGTTATCTGCGTTATTCAGTTAAATTCTATAGTTCTATTGTAGAATAGTTTACGTTTACTTGTCCGTCCATTTTCTCATTTTATTTGTCTAATCCTAATCTCTAAGTCGTTTAATCGCTTCAAAGTCTTACATGCACGTTATTTGAGTCTTGGTCAGCTATTGGATTCTCTTTTCGGTGACGAAATAAGGGTTCATCACGCCTACTACCTATTGCGGGTTGACTAAAGTAACTTTACATGTTTTATTCTGCCACAATATCTAAGTTTTTCAGACAAATTTGATGTTCATAATTTAATCATCACTTATACTTTTATAATCATGCATTGATTTTTGTTTATAGTGCATATGAAAGTCACAATGATTGGTTAAACAAGAGGTTAACATACCTCGTAAAACACAACAAAGTTTTATCCGTCGTATTTTTGTTGTTATTCGTTTTTTCTATGAATGCATATCTACTGGTCAACAGTATAAGAGTTACTCTTTGACATAGTGAAGAACAAGTTTCAATTCAATTTAGCTTTCTGATTGAACTAATGAGTAAGTAATATTCTAAAATTATTTAAAACAATTGAGCGTTTGAATCCCTAGCAGATATATTACCAAGGTTTCTTACGAAGTCAGATGTTGACTTTAGCTGCGAGAAGAACCGTTTCACGTACGAACGCCAGGCATAATGAGAATTATATGCCTTCTTTATAACGCTACCTGTTTTGTATGAAACTATTTTATGCGAATCGTTCATTATGCCAAACGTTTTTATGCAAATTGAGCACCTATCGGCCCATTGCTCGACTAGGCTGGATCTCCTAAAGAACTTTGTTAAAGACTTAATTTTTCTATTTTCTGAGGATTCTGAGGTGCGAATGATTGAAAAAATGTACAATGTTACTTACTTGAGCCAACCCAGATGGATCAGAAAATATTAAAATATCAGACTCCTCCTCCTAGGCTTTTGACCGTATAAAATTTTGAAACTTTGTATGGAGCGTAGATTTTGGCCAGACACCTCCACTGCCGTGAAACGCATATCAGTCCCATATGAATAGGAAATCAAGCAAAGATGGGACTGATATGCGTTTCACGGCAGTCCACCTCCCCCTAAAGTTTAAGTGGTTTATGGATAGCCCCTTATTGGTTCATCTCCACATGACTTCCTATGAAACTTTGTGGAAGACTTTTTCCCTTTTCGATACAAGTTTTTGCAAAGATATGAAAATTATAAAATCTAATCTAATCTAATCTAATCTAATCTAATCTAATCTAATCGAACCTAATCTAATCTATGAACGTTATAAAAGAGCAAAAACTTAGAACCTCTTGACCATCCTGGCATAAAAAAGGAACACCCCAATCGTAAAATAAAAAAGGAAGGTGTCCTATATTTTCATATAAAGAACAACTACAACGATTAAAAAAAATTCGAGCACGGCCGTCTAAGTCTAAGAATTTGACCCGAAAAAGTACCTGGATGGGTGAAGTACTTTAATTAAAGAATGTTTTGTTCTGGAAGATAATAACTTTATAATGTAAAATTGGAGATAATCATCATTATATGATCCGTCCCAAAAGGGATAGTGTGTGGTATTTTTATTATTGCTCTTTGAAATGAAAAATGACAAAATAAGAATGCCGCCTTCTACTCAGTGAATCCAACAGTCCCTACGAATGTCAATACTCTAGACAAGTAAGCATCTTTGACGACGTTCACGCTATAGCAGAAATCGATCATCATCGTCATTAATCGTACGTGTTGCTTCATTCTCTTAGCCATCTGTCAAATTGTCAATGACTTTTGTCTTCAATGAACATTGTTTACGTCGTCGATAATTTTTCTTCAAGTGCGTCTACAATTCACGTAGAAAAAATTAACATGGAATTTGAAGAGACCCGGTCTTTCCACTGCACGCGCATAGCAAAACCGTAGCCAAGTGCGTAAAGTCTTCAAAAGTAATTAAGGTGAATCGCTGCTCCATGTATTTTTTTTCCTATCTTTTATCTCGCTCTCGCAAACTCACTTTGCTATTTCAAATTGATAAATCTCGATGGTTAGTGAATGAACATCGAATCGAACTCTATCAGATTGCTCACAACAAGTAAGCATACAAACTGATGTGATTAAATTTTCAATATCTAGTACAGACTATGATTTATCTCAGTTCTAAATGTTGAGGTTATGACTGCTGCCAAGAATGATTCAGCATAAGCCCTTAAGTGTGAAAGCTTCAGCTGTTTCTCCAGATGGGGCTGGTGGTCAGCCATCACCATCAGCTTCAACCACAATTACATTTCAAATGCGCAAAAGAGGTACAACAATCACGCAATACTTTCCCTTGGCGATCTCCCCTCTTGAAACTGCTCTAGTCCGAATGGCTTCGAAGGACGGTAGGACTCTTGCTCAATCTGAGGACATCCGCTTGGGTTTAGTCGCTCGGGGTTTCAGTGGGATTCCAGAAGTTCGAACGTATTACAATTTCGGTGTGATGCGATACCGCGCTGACTTCGATGTAACTAAAAAAGGACAACGAAAAATAAGCGCCATCTTTAACGAATGGACTTCTAACAACAATTGGCAATTTATGAACGTGAATGTTCATAACTGTCAGAAAACGTGGAACCTTGGACTGCGAAGAATAATTCAGGGTGCGGCAGAAAATAATGCGAAAATGTCCTAGAGTATTGGGTTAATTCGTGTAGCTAGTGACTAATTTCTGTCGAAAGTGTATTTATTTATGTTTACTTTCAAGTGCGGTATCCAAACATTCTATTTGTTTTATTGAAAATTCGTCAAAATGTTCGCGAAGAAGTGATCACCAGTTTGTTGATCGCCCAGAACAAGCCGAAAGAGATTGCCAAGGTGGTAGGGTGCCATTTGTCGACAGTTTAACGCATAAAAAAGTCCCTGCTGGATGGTCCTAAGCAGCGGAAGCCGGGAAGCGGACGTCCGCGCTTTGCACGCACGCCAAACGTCGAAATCGGTCCGTGCAAAAATTGCTCGGAACCCGGTGCGCTCCATTAGAAAACTTGCAAAGGAAGCCAATATTTCGGAGAAATCCATGCGGAGAATCATCAAAGAAGACCTGCATGCATCTTCCAGAGCCAGAGTGAAACGCCACTTGATTACGGACCGGGTCAAGGAACTACGAGTGACTCGTTCCAAGAGATTGCTTTCCTTGTTGAAGAAGGAAAAAATGATAATCCTAACTATAAATTAGAAGAAAAATTAGTAATCTCCATTTAATTCCAACTACCTTTGCTTATCTTCGACAGATACGCGTATTTCGTCTAGAATGTGCAGACTTACTCGACTCGAGTCGAGTTATTAGTACGAGACACTGAAGAAGTCTGCACATTGTAGACGAAATACGCGTATCTGTCGAAGATAAGCAAAGGTAGTTGGAATTAAATGGAGATTACTAATTTTTCTTCTAATTTATAGTTACAAGTATTCCACTAAACAGCTCAAACCCTCTAGGATTCATGATAATCCTGTTCTCCGACGAAAAGCTTTTCAGCATCGATGCTGTGGCCAACAGCCACACGGGCCGGTTCAATTCACCGCAGAAAATGGAGAACATTCGGGAAAAAGTGAAATTCAATTTTCAAACCAAACATCCGGCTGGTGTCATGATGTTTGGCTTGGTGGCGTCCAACGGTTTGTAAATGCCGCCTGTTTTCATTTATGCTGGAGTTAAAATCAATACCGAAGTGTATATCGGTATTTTAAAGAACCAAGTGCTTCACTGGCTGAAGGCCAACTTCTCCGAGAACCAAAACGTTGTCCTACAGCAGGATGAAACGCCGTGTCACACGTCCAATTGAACCCAACAATGGTTGAACGATAACATGAAGTTTTGGCCGAAGGATTTGTGGCCACCTAGCAGTCCAGATCTTAATTCGTTGGATTATTCGATTTGGGCATATTTTGAAGCACGAGCCTGCAAAACATCACACTCTAGTGTGAAAACCCTGAAGTCAACCATAACACGCACGTGGCAGTCAATGTCAGAGGACTACGTCCGAAAGGCATGCTCTGGCTTGCGGTGCACAGTGGTACAATTCTGAAAAAGACGGTCAAAAACATTATCACCCTTTTGTCATCATTTTATCGACTAGGCGTCTTAAGAAGAGTTGCTCAAAATATTATTCCGCATCTTATGATAAAACACGCCTAACCCCCAGCCCCAAAAAAGCTACGTAATTCATGCATGTTTCCTTTATAAAGTTATCCACAGCGAAGCGCAAGCAGTAATTTAAAACATCAGTAGTGACATCACGTTGAATTCTATCTACAAAAGTTAAATTTCAGACTTCTTCAGTAGATCTCATTACTCATTGCTACTGAAGTGCTTCAGTGTCTCGTTACTATAACGAAGTCGAGTTATTAGTACGAGACACTGAAGAAGTCTGCACATTGTAGACGAAATACGCGTATCTGTCGAAGATAAGCAAAAGTAGTTGGAATTAAATGGAAGATACTAATTTTTCTTCTAATTTCTAGTTACAGGTATTCCACTAAACAGCTCAAACCCTCTAGGATTCAGTTACAATTTGATTAGACTCTGTCCCTAACAGAGCACAACGGGCCACTTTCCTTCTTATTCGTTGAATATTACGACCCATCCGCAATATTAATTGACTAATAACTAGTATTATTTCAAACAAAGATTTTTCTGGGTATCCTTCAGTATCCAATGCTGAAAATTTCAGCAGTACTACTTCATTAGATAAACTTTCAAATATAATCGTTTTGAGACCACGCTAGTATCTACCCAGCTTTCTTCAAGTTTGTTGAGCATTACGTCACATACTGTTACTATTCATTCATAATTTCAAAATAAGGATTTACCATGTACCCTTTGGTACTCAACGCTGAAAATTTCAGGATCACTAGATCATAAGATACTCTTTCTAATACAATTAATTTGAGACCCCGCCAGGACCCCCATATATTTTTTTTAGTTTGTTGAGCATTACGTCACATGCGAAATCTTAATTGGCTTATTACCTGTACTATTTCAAACTGACGTTTTACTAGGTACCCTTCAGTACCCAACGCTGAAAATTTCAGGAATACTTGTTCAGAAGATAATCTTTCAAATACAATCTGTTGCAGACCCCGCTAGGACCCGCCCACAATTTTTTAGGCGGTTGGTTATAACGTGTTTAACAAAAATGTGTGTTTTAACTTAGAGAAAACTAATTATATTTCATTAACGTTAGGCTCTAGAAACTTAGTGTCATCAGCCACTTTTCTTAAAGTTACCTGCTCTACAACTTTGTCGGAGTTAACAACCCGTTATCTCGTAGCTGAAAAGAGTTAGAATGTGTGCCCTTGTTAGTGTAAAAAAAAAGTTAGTGTAGTTAAGCCCTTGTAAAAGGTTAGGCGTGTTTTTTCATAAAATGTGGAATAATATTTTGAGAAACTCTTCCTAGGACACCTAGTCGATAAAATGATGACAAAAGGGTGAAAATGTTTTTGACGGTCTTTTTTCAGAATTGTGCCACTGTGCGGCATCGGCTCGAGGATGTTATTAATAAAAATGGACGACACATTGAATATTTTTTTTTAAAAGGACTTTATAAAGATAACTGCACCCGAAAATGTTGATATGATTGCTTGAATTAGTTGAAAATGGGATTTGAAAGAAATAGAACAAATTTTCGCATTATTTTCTGCCGCACCCTGTATGATAAAATTTGTAAGTTATTGCCATTAAGTTTGATTGTGAAGTATTTATTGGAGCGCACATTTCAAGTCTATTTTCCGTGGAAAATTAAACCCTCGATCGCGGATGGATTACCTTGCACTGCTCAAGATAACCAATGCGGGAAATGAGGTATAAAGTGTGATTCAAGAACTCCACCACTGACTCCACCAAATACCAAATACCGATATTTTTTAAAATTGGCCAATACCGACCTACTTCTGACATAATATTCTTTTCATGGTAGCCGTGGGATACCGAGGTGTGTTCGGTCTCTGGTAGCAACGGAAGTCCGACGCGCCATCATCCTTTCCTTCCCGGATGAACTGTGAGGACGTGGCTGGCGCCATTATTGACCAGATTGCTTCTATAATGTAAATCATGCACACTTTTAATGGTTGTCGGATCGAACCGTTAATGTCCTCGAGTTCGATCCCAATCAACAATGTCCAGCGGCTTTGAACATTTGAAAATTGCGCAGGCCATCAAACAGGGACGACATTAAAAGTTAATCCGTGCTGGAGCTTACCGCAATAAAAGTTCGATCGTGAATAACAAACAAACACTCCGAAAAAGACAGGTCGTTTTGGATTTTACTTCTTTTACGTTCTTCCGGATTTTTGAATGCATATTTGTTTCTTTGCAACAGCTTACTTGACAATACATTTTGGAGATTTGAATATTGTTTATTTTCAAATATTCCAGGATTGTGAAAGAAAAATCTGTATACAAGGTCAATGATATTACGCTTCTCCGAACGCCAATGTTATTTTAGGTCTGAAAATCTTCAAACCACTTGAAAAAGCCACTTTATGAAGCGTATATAAATACTTTAATGTACATCTACTAATTTGAACACTTTATCATATGACGTACTACTTCGGAATCCAACGATTTTCTTCATAGCGGTGTTTACGTTTCCATTCTTAAGTACAGTGAATCTTTCTCCGTATTGTTTACCCACGGCGACAAACAAGTGTACACAGACCGACCTTCACCCGCATGCTGATTGATAATTTTCAAAACATGAATATAAAACACCTCGCATACTCACCAGTTCTTTTTCAACCACAGAATAAATAATCCGATTCAATTTGCATTGCCACCTTCGCTAAACTATCTTCTCGAAACCTTAACCTAACGACGCTTTCAATTTTCAATTTTCAATTCAACACTCGGACCAACGGCTTCACACTTGCTTCACACGGGGGGCTATCAATTACGCCCTCGATCTTATCCCACACGTATTTCAGCAACAAGATTTCTTCTTTTTTCACCCTAGAGCACCATCACCGAAGCAAACAATTTTATTAATTCTAGACACAGGATTCTTCATCACCCGAACGGCATTTTCCTACACAACACACTTTTTCGCCGAATTTCTTTTCCACCAATCAGACGAACTTTTTTTTTGCTTCTCCTCGCGTACTCCACTTCTGAGATAATTTTTGGTCACTGACAATTTTTATATATTTTTATATCAACAGCGCAATGTGTAAATTCGCCACGACGCCAATCACCAGACGGTAACGATCGTCTGTTTCCAAGGGAAATCAAATGGTTCATCAACCTTAATCCCCCCGAATTTTCATCAACTGCCCTGTTGTTATTTAACGAACTATTTGCAAATCCTTCATCTAATTGCACTCCAGCCTTACTCCACACCGACAAGTCGGAGGAGTTGATCAGCTTTGTTTTGATTCGACGGTATCATCACTTTCGCTGCAGCAGAACCCCGACGGAGCACGACCAGCAGCGGTGGCAGAATCGACGGCAACGACGACTACGACATTGAGCCGCATAATGTACAATGCTGGGGCTTAATTTAATTTCCATACACTTGTGAACTCCTCGTACCCTGCCCCGTCTAAACACTTCGATGACAGCTGTAGTGGTTCTGTCGCAATGCTATGGAACTGGGAACCCTTAAAAGAGAACGGTGTAAATCCTGAGTGCAAAGTTAGAATCAATCCCTTTGGGACAACGCGCGCGCGATTTTGCGATACCACGGAACTACAGACCGTGCGTGGATGACCAATCGGTACGAGCTCTCAACGCAAACTAAACAAAACCCCGAAACTGTGATACCAACTACACCGCGGTCTCGCGGCACTCTTGCGCTCGTCAACAACGGTACTGCGGTGGGGTGGCGGGACGGTATGGCACTCAGCTCCAACCGGACCGAAAACCATGAATGAGTGAGAGCGAAGCAACCAAACGAAACATCAAAATGGGGAGCCAGAAAAACAACCGAGGGAGAGCATAATCACAAAACGTTCTCAGGAAATCTGAGAGCTGTTACGAAAAGGGTGTATAGAAGGCAGCGTTGAACTTCGCCGACTCCACAACCGGTGGCTGCGGAGAACGTGGATACGACCATATTTTGTTCTCAAAGTTGAGTTGTTTTTGACTCACCTTCGTCACGAGTGGAGTCGGTCGAATTTGAGTAAATATAATTCGGATTAAGAAGTCCAACATCCATCTGATTTAAGTCGATGTTGTTGCTCTGTCGCCTTGTCAATCCCAGTCGCATTTTTTACTCAAATATGAGTGACTCCTCTTATTACGAAAGTGAGTCAAAAACGACTCGAAATTGAGTAACATTTGTGACCGTTCTTGTAAAGAGAGTTCAGACTCGTGGGGCAAGGGTGTGAAAACAAGTGTGGATCTGTTCACAGATTACGCAATGCAAAATTAGAACGGAGGTGGTGAAATGTTTAAGAACCCTGTTGATGGAATCCTTTCACCATTGAATCAATTTTAACCGCGTTATATTTTCACAGGTTAATAAATTTATATAGGGTATGTGTACCTTGACTCAGCCTAATATGAAACAATCTATTACATTTTTCATTGTAACTCATAAAGTATTTGAGCTGGAAACAAAATTTAACTAGCTATACACTTCCTAAGATATGTTTAATAAGCCATCTGGTGTATCATGAAAAGCTACATACGTTTTATAAAATCAGAAACTTTCGAGGGATATGGATGTAATGTCGGTCTATGGGTACCAAATTGGGTCTTATCATGGATGCAAGTTCGTCTCACTCGATAGATTTGTTATTAAATATTGTCTAAGTACGATTTTTTTTCTGATTTTCTGATTGAAGATGTTACCAGCTGTATTCGCTCCACTCAACGAACAATTTCATAAATCAAACTATACTTAAACTGCCAAGAAACACACAGATTTTGTTCCTTTAGATTGTGTTTAGATGAGCCATTTGATTAAAAATATCTCAATTGCTTTGAAATAAATCGGTCATCCTGATAGGAACATGATTTTGTTGATACTCGCCGAAATAATGACAAATAATTTGGTACATAGGCCGAATGAAGGAGCTAGGCTAACATTACATCCTGTTACCCTAGGTAGCGCATCTTCAACGGCGATCCAAATTTCGGATTGGATTAATTTTTTTAGCCCAAACGCAAAACATTGCTGCAACGGTGTTGTAAATTTTGTTTTATACTGGATCTATTTTGCATCATTTTAAAACTGGTATTTGTTTTGATCTATTCTTGCAGCGATTTAGAACAAGAAAAATACCATTCCAAAACACTACACGCTTCTTGAACATATCAATTATTGAGTAAAATTTCAGCTTTTATCAAACAATAACTCAATTTTATTGAAGTATATTTTGTAACCCACGTGCCTGTCGAGCTTCCCGATTGTAAATGGGTTGCTTAAGCGCCACTCCTTAAAGGGGACCACCCACCAGATTGCAGGTTTGCCCGGCCTGAGACCATTCAGGGAAATGGGGTCAAGTTTCCCGTACTCGGGAAGGAAGCTGACTGGCAGCGAAAAGTAACCGTGTTTACTGCGTGTGATGCTGGCGGTCGCACGCTGATAATTACCTCTAGTTGCTCCCGGAGCTAGTGAATTGCCTTTTCGTTTCATTGCTAAATAACGAATGCTTGTCTTATGTCGTTTTCGGTTTTAAACCTGGGTAAGGTCTGACTCTGAATCGTAATTACCGAACGAAAACGGATCCAGAACCGAGTCAGTATGATGGTATTAGTGCAAAAAATAAACATCAACAAACATAAACATTCTATGTTGACAGTTCATATTTGTGTATTGGTGAATCCAGGTTGGACCTCGAAAAAAGTTGAGAGTGAACCTCATCGATGTTGGGTCGGATCCAGAGCGGATCCAGATCCAACCCGATTGAATAAAAAAACGTTTTGACAGATGTTAGGGCAGACCTAGGGCGAACCCAGTTTCGAACTGGCAATAACCGAAAACGACATTAGTTTTTTTTAAAAGCCACTGCATTTTCCAGAAAACGCTGACTAGATCGAAATGCGGAGGTTCCGAGATTCCGAATAGTATTTCGATTGCTCACAAATGAAAAGTAATGAAGTCTTCAAAGGTAACAATCTAGTTATTGATAGATTGGCCATGATAAGCACTTGCAAAAAGCTCATACAGATAAATTTTAGAGAAGCTTCTAGTTGCCTCTAGTTGTCGCATAATGTCCAGGAACACCTTCCTTGGCATACGAAAACGCAGAAAGTGCTTCTCGTTGTAGGTTTGCGTGTCGCTAAAGTAGTCCTTGAACAGCTTCTGATGACCGGAATGGAAATCACGCTTGACGTTGGACCGTCATCCAGGATGTGACCCTCTCAGTTTCGACTCTTGTTTATCCGCTGCCAAACTACAAATCAGCATTATGTAATATCATTTTAATGAAATGCATGCATCTACATTCTCACCTTTGGCTAAACGAAAATACAAGGATTTCTTGTCGTCAGCTAACGACGCACTACTGGCTTTAAACATTATTTGGTGAAACCAATCAATGGCCAAATGGTTGTGAAAAATCTGCGATTTTTGAAATAAAACTTCTGATCTCTGATGTTGAATGATCGACAGGATTACAGGTGTTGGCGGGTTTAACAACAAGAAATACAACACCGGTGCGGGGAACGCAAAGTTGGTCGCAAATGTTCAGTACAGTTCAAAATATAGAAGGGTTAGTAATAAATCGTTCTCCAGAACAATTCACAGAAGGATAAAAAAAAGGCTATGAAAACATCATGATAGAAAAATTCAATAATGACCCCTACAGAAAACAGCGATCAGATCTCCTTCCGGGAATGATAAGACGTGTGGAGAAAATGCTTAGAGAATGAAAATTATAGTTTGGTAATGAAATGGACAACCTTAAAGAGTCAAATCCTTCGTTTCCTACTATTCACAAACCTGGCAATGAATTGCGTGAAATAATTTCAGAGATAGGATCACCCACCCATAAAATAGCAAAATGGCTCGTTAATGAATTTAAAAACATGCCAAAACAATTTTCCAGTCGATCAATTAAAAACTCACAACATTTCACAGAGCTCGTCCATAACATAGACATAAAATAAGTATCTTTTTAGTATTTTTTGACGTCAATTTCCTCTCTTCTAGTTTTTCAGTTAAAGATACCTTAAACTTGTTAGGAAATTGGTTACTCTTTCAAATTGACGACATGGCAAGGAAGAAAAAAGTACGTTAATACATAAAACTTACACAAATTTGCATGGAAGAAAATTATTTTTCTTTCAGGAATGAACATTATAACCAATTAATAAACGCTCCTATGGATAACGCCCTTTCCTCTTTACTGAGCAAAATTTTCATGACAAATTTCGAAAACAACAATAACAAGATACACATCAACTACCTGCCGTATGGTGTAGATACGTTGATGATGTGTTTGGCATTTTAAAGAAAGATCTCTTTCCTCTCAGCCTAAAAATAACTCACATAAAAACATTGAATTCACCTATGAAATTGAAAATGACAATAAATTACCATTCTTGGACCTGCTCGTAGTCTAAACTCTCATTTGAAATTTACAGAAAACCAACAAATACACAACGTTTAAACACATGATACACAGAAAACAGACATTACCACTAAATCCAAACGGCATAATTAAAGAACTCGAATACATTTTTGCCACAGCACACTTGAATGGTTGCTCCCGAAAGCTAATACAAACAACAAATCAACAACAACAAAAAACAATACAAACAATCACTCACTACATTAAAAGAAACACAACCCCAACTTAAAAGAATAGCAATGACATACGATAACCACACTACACAATTACGACCAATCCTACGAAACTTTGGGTTTGAAATAATTTTTACTACTAAAAATAATCAACTTAGAACGCACTTAGGTTCTGCTAAAGACCCCATTAACAGTCTAAGCAAAGCAGGGGTCTACAAAATAACTTGTGATTATTGCGGAAAAAATTTCATTGGACAAGCTAAACGTAATCTAAATATTCGTTTCAAAGAGCATATTGCAGAAGGCACTAAAGCAAACAAAGCACTGACACTGTATGATTTCTTTAATACACCATTTTAAATCAAAAGTAGCTGAACATCTAATGAACATTTTTTAAACTTAAATAGCACACAAATTTCAAAATATATCACAAACCCTTGGATACTAAATATAGCGGAAAGCATAGCTATCCACAAACAAAATTCCAAAAAGTTTCTTAACAAGGATCAAGGAAACGGATATTAGTGGCTGTTTAAATGTATACCTACTTCACAAAAACAACACCACAACACCAATTTGACTACCTTCAAACGAAGTAGGAATTAATAGCCTTGTAAGTATCATACAACCTAGGTATAAACACATTCTGGTACATTCTTACACACTTTTCCTCATACATTAAGGAATCAACAAACCTACTATAAATACTAGACAAACTAGGATGTTCCCTTCAAGTCGTGCACTCGACACTGAAGAAGTCTGTAAGTCGCAGATGAAATAGGCCTATGTGTCAAAAGATAAGCTTTTTCTAATGGAATTCAAAGGAATTTGGTCGCGTTTACTAGTGATAATTTAAAGTGTTTCAATGTTTTTTTTTTTTTTTTTTGCTAAGTGATCAAATGAACTGTTAATTTTTTAATTCTCCTAGTTTTTAAATCTTTTCATTTTGTTTTAAACAACTCAACAATTTGTTCACAACAATGTGATTCTTAAAAATTAAGAAAAAGATAAATAAAATAATCAAAGAGCTGTCAAGAATTTGACGGGAATAAATACAATGTGAACGTTTGATCCTGATTAGCCTTGTTTATTTCGCTGATGACGTTAGCTATGAGTGCTCCAGAGGCACAACAGGCAACGTGGAATGGCTGAACTGTTCTTAGCTTAGGTATTTGTAATATCGTTGCCTCTTTTGATTGAACTTTCTTGTTCTTCTTCTTTTTCTGTGTACGGGCGTTCGACATTAATATTCATGAGATTCTACTTGGAGACTGGGTGCCAAACCAGCCGCAGGATTTCATATGCAGAATCTCACCCAAAATATGGCGTGTGCACTCAGTACTAATCTTTAGGGCATCTGATAGCTCACGCACCTTCACTTTCATTTCAGGAACTTTTTTAACATTGTCCTCTTTAACCGCATCGGAGGGTCTGCCGCTGCGGACTTGATCGGTAGAGGAGTTGCGGCCACCACGAAACTCTCGAAACCAATATTTAATGGGGTAATCTGACAGAGCATTCGCCCCATAATACTTATCCAACTTTTGATTTGTTTCCTTCGCCTTTTTGCCTAAATAAAAATAAAAATAAAAACATTCAAACATTTTTAGCGAAGTAGATTCGAAAGAAAACATCGTGAAAGACAAAATAGTTATTTCAAATTCTGTTCGTGCAAAAATCCACGTTATTAGGAATTTGTTTCGTAGAAAGGTTTACATAAATTAAGTGGATGGCAAAATAAAACTCGTGAAAAGAAGTTTGAGTGTATTATGAAAACATATTCTGCCAGACATAAATAAATCTTACAATTGTGATCCATATTAACCGAACTAGGTTAAAAGTTTGTAACTCGCGATGCTGCAGATATGCAGAGATGATGGTATAAAATGGCCAACCAAGTTAGCCCAGAAAGTGTTCAAGAAATAAAGTATGGTATCCGACGAAAGGTTCGTTTTGTTTTCAATTAAACTGTTATTTTTGAAAGAAAGAACAATAGTTTATCTTTATTATATACCATAATTTTGATTTTAACTATGTTCAACCAGTTTCTAGATTCAATACAGGTGTTCTTATGCGACCATTTTCTAAGTTATTTAAACTTTATATGGCTAAAAAAACGGTGAGCCTACAGTAACAAGTGAAGTTTTAGCATCTATATTCAATATTCATGAACTGAAGCATTCTTTCTTTTTTTCCTCTGTTCGGGACATTTTTATCTATTGTAGTATATTCCGTATCCTTTGTTTATAGCATGTCGAGTTACTTCCTCACTATTGAGAAATGATGAAGTATTCGGTGTTACAGTGCTGTAGTTGTCATTGTTTGTATTGTTAGCAATAAATCGACATTTATTGAAAGTTTTCACTATGTATACTCTTTGAAGGATGTACCGTTTAAAATGTTGATATCAAATACTGGCCAATATTAAAGAAGCATATTCTAAAACGACCAAAAGTGGTGAAGAATGTAAAAGAAATGAAGAAAGAATGGGTTAATATGCAACAAACTATCGATTCTGAGGTCGTGCAGAACCTTATGGGTTAAGGCTAAGGTTTGCGCATTGGGATTTAAAGGGAAATAAATTAAATGAAAGATGGCAAAACTAATTGAATTGTTTCTTTTTAATCCCTGAAAATTTTGTGATAATCGGATAAAAACTCGAATTTCAAGAATGAATTTTCTATGTGCGGATTTTAAACCGTACACTTTTTAAGAACACTCCCAAAAGGCGCGCCCCTTTATTAGTTAAAAGCAGAACATTAAATAGAAAATGGGACATCACGTATATGAATACTAACCATGTTTTACTTATTTTAAGCTTATTCTCGGTGGCTCAAACCTAGTATTGTCACTTTTCATTATACATAAAATGTAATAAGGACTAAGATATGTTCCTTTGTCTTCAAATAAAAAACAAATATGTTAGCTAGTTTGAATTAATTCGGACTGGTAGATTTGACCCCGTAAAGGTCGGTATCGTGTTCGAAAGATATCGTGTTCGAAAGAAATGCAATAATAACAAAACTAACTACTTACCCAATATATCAACATAACGGAATTGAATACAGTAGTTCTGAATCTGACGCAGGCTTGTGCATAAAGTAATGGTAAAAAAGTGAATAATTTACATAAGAAACAGAGCAAATACAAACATTAAAAAAACATTCAATAGGGTATGGGTATTTCTTGCGGAAGTTGTCATGACGGGTAGATTTTTTACGTTACGTAATATGTGAACCGAATCGTTTTTAACTTCTCTCCAGACTAGAAGTTGGCTCAAAAGGAATCTACAATAACAAATCCAATTAAGAGAGCAACAGTCAAGGGTGTCCGATGTCGTAGCCTTTGGGGCTGATGTGGCCGCCATATGGTATCACATTACATATTAAAACATCAAGTCAACGTCTTGTAGCGTGAGACAAACATCAACAAGGTGTTTTGACAGACTAGTGGCATCTGTGGCCGCCTCGACTTAGAGATAGGTTGTTACCAGAAGAGTAACGAAAGATGAGTTTGATTTCCGACTCAGTCGAGAAGATCTTCCGAGTTTGAAGCTCGCTAGAATTTCTTGGAGTTTAAGAAACTCTACACACTACCAAAATGTTATTTAAATTTCTGTCCCCTGAGACCGACACATGCAAACGCCCTTTAAGCACATAAGAATGAGTTGAAAAAGATGAGAAAATAAATCCAACGTAACACATCTTTCGTCGAATTACATATGTGTCAGTTTCAGGAGACATAATCTTACACGACATCTTTCTTTATGTTCCCCGACTTTTTACAAACATGAATTACGTCTCGTGTAAAATTCATGATTTCTAAGTACTAATTTTTTTGACTAAAATTCATCTAGAACATTGGCCGTGATCATACATCTGCCATCAGGGGTCAGCAAGATTCCAACTAAATGTCGTTCGTGCTCTGTGCTGTGGTGATTTGACAGCTCTCCATACGATGGAGCCCAATAAATCAGCTCTACATCACGTTGCATTTCGCTAAATATTTTCAGAATTACTTTTATTTAGTCCTTAACGCATACAACATGTGCTCGTTAAAACATTTACTTTTTATGTCACATTTTATGATGGTAGCCTAATTATTATTTTGTTGGCGAAAGCGGCAGCCTCAAGATCTGGATTTATATATTGCCATGGTTTCGGACGAGATTCGGGATAAATCAAAGCTTGCTTTGGGTGGCTCACTTGTCAGGGGTTCGCGATTTGTGCCAGCAAAGAGAAGGCAAATACGGAAAGTCATAACTCAGGAGTTACCAAGGAGTCGCTCCCACCTTGCATAATCAAAACAAACCAATAAAACTCCGATGAATGCAACAAGTTGTAAGACCAGAGAAAAACTGCACGAAACGGGCAGATACAGAAGCGAAAGGTTGAGCTCGCAAAACAGCAGTTATCAGGTTCTTTGTTTTGGCCTCGGCTTTGGTGTGTAATAAATATTTTTGCTTATGGTTGTACTGTTTACGTTAACTTCGCTATAGGCTTTAAAATACTGTGACGAGTTTTCAAGGCCACATGCACTGCACACTGGACTCAAAGGTGGGCTCAGCTGGACCGATAACAGTGCTTTTGAAACGATCTTTAGAAGAAAGGAATTGTATGCTAATTAACTCTTATGTGTTCGACAGAGAAAAAAACTTTTAAGTGTTCGACAGGGTACTCGGGTATCCACCAAATTCAAATGATTGTAACTCTGGCAATTATTGACCGATTTTAAATCTTTTGGCACCGTTAGATTAAAAAAAATCATCTGCTTCATGGCAATGTCCATTTGGATTTATCTGATTCCCAAAAATCCGGGTTTCCGGAGCTGTGGTCCGGTACGGAGACAGTATATGGGAATGTCGATTGAATTTCCGGGAATAAATGTAACAATATTTGGAATAATTCCTATGGGTTTTTATTCCACTGTGAGCCATATGCCGACTTGTTTTTGAAACGGCCATTCTGTAAGGCCCTGTTCATAAACCTCTCCTCCCCCCATGTAGACTTTTCTCCATACAATTTTTTAAAATGTTGTGTGGAGCGTAGACTATGGTAAAATGATAAAATGGTCCTCGACCTCCAACAAAACCATGGCAGATGTTTTTGAAACGGATTGTTTCCGCCTTGAGATGTTAGTAACCCTTGACAACTGGTGGATTGCGGAATAACCTCTCCTAAACCCAAACTGCTCTGGGAGGAATATGTTATTCTGGTTTGAGAACTCTAGCAAACGGCTGAGGATCAGCTTTTCGAATAGCTACGAGATGGAGGTCAATAAGCTGATGGATGTTCTGGTAGGACTTTGCCAGGCTTGTAGATTGGGACGGGAAGTATCCATGCTCCAAGCATTTGTTGAAGACCGCGGCCAGGTGGACAAAAAAGGCAATACGCAAGTATTTCTAATCAAGGATGAGTACTTCATCGACACCTGCAGCCTTTATGTTTTCGGATATTTTGATGGCTGTCATCACCTCATCATCAGTTATTCTTGACTCATCAGGAACAACTATGGGAGATTTTGCGACTCTAAACATTGCCTCCAGGATGACAGGCTCATGCGAACTCATAGTGGCCCCTAGGTTATGGGAATCTACTAAATGCTGGCCAAGTGCTTTGGCTTTTTCTACAGGTATTAGTGGTAGCGATGGGTCCGTATTTTGATCGGAAGAGGAAAAAGGAGGGATAAGTCTCGGCTTATCTGCGCATTCTGGGTGTGAGCGAAGATGTTTAGAAAAATTCTCGATTTCTTTGATCCATCTACCTGGCTTGGGTGTTTTTTTCTAAGACGATTAATGTTGGTCTTCAAGTGGGGAAGGCCTGAACGTTGGTTTTGGCGTCGAATTATATCACGGAGTCGAATGAGATGTTTGGTAGAATTGTCTAGGTTCAGAGAGTTACGCACCAATCTGGAAGCTGGCACGTGTTGATCCCGGGTTTGGGATATCGCCTCGTCGATTTGCTGGAGGCACTGGTCGATGTCTTCACACGATTCCGGCTGAGAGCAATAGTCAACAGATGAGTCGACGCACTGCTGAAGTCGCGCCCAATCAGCATGATGGAAATTGCGCCGGAAAGTTTGAAATCGGTTGACGGATGAAGGGGTCCGAGCTGAGTTCCTAATGGACGACAGGATCGGAGATGTTCGTCATGTTGGTCAGGAAGATATCGATGGTAGCATGAGCACCGGAACGGCTCAAACGGGTGGGACAATCCGGGCTCAAGATGATGTAGTGTCGGTTCTCGAAGCCTTGCTGGACGATGGTAACATTGGGGTTCCTCCGGGTTTTGCCCCAGGTCTGGTCCTTCGCGGTTATGTCGCCGACGAAAATGAATTGCTCCTGCCGCCGATTTAACTTGATGATGTCTTGTCGTAGAGCCTCGCTCGCAATTGTTTGCTTGGGGCAGTAGGCCTTAATGACTTTCATTCCGAAACTGGGAAGCGAGCGGCTAATGTTGAGCGGTAATGCGAGGACCACTCCTCCCCATGAGCGGGTTCGATCCAGGCTTACAACCCGAAAGTCGGGGATATAGAGATTCACTTCAGGCTTGATGTACGTCTCTGTGATTGTGGCGATGCCGATATCCTTCTCTGTTAGGAAATCGATGAGCTCAACGATTTTGTTCTTAACAGAACAAGCGTTCCAATTGACGATGCTAATGGTTTTTTCAGGTCCCATGTTGGTTCATAAAGTTCAGCAGCACCCCGGTGGCGGGTTCGATTTCTTGTTCCTTTGTATCGCAGCGACTTAGCTCATCATATAGTTCCGGCTGAGATAGAGAGTGAGCCTGGAATCCCCAGGTTTGATGGAGGCATGTCTTGCACTGACGGCGCTGTGGCGGCTGCTGCGAGTCGTTTTTGTAAGAAAAATGGTGACTGATGGATTTTCTTCCAATGGTTCAGCTGGAGAGGTGGAAGATTCAAAACGCTGTACCTGAGCGGTGGGAACCGTACTCGAAGGAGGTTGATGGCGGTTTCACCCATTTACGTTTCGGGTGTACGCCTTCCTCCGGATTTCAAGAAATTCCGCGCGCTTGGGGCAGGCACGGTTTTGGTCATCATGGTTTGATCCACAGTTGGCACATTTGGGCTCGGCAGTCCCCTCCATTTTCTCACATCTTTCTGTTTCATGTGCTCCTGCACACTTGCCACACCGCGGTTTCATTCGACTGTTCCTTGTCCCATGGCCGAAGGAAAGGCAGTTCGTACATTGCGTGACGTCATGCTTCTTGGGGCGGTACGGCTCCTATTCAACAATTATGTTGAAGACAGTTCACACTTTGCATAGGTCATTCATTTTGACAGAGTCCTTCTCCAGGTGGGCCTTCGCCCGCTTCATAGGGAACGCTTCATTGATCGGCTTGAGCAAAGTCGTTCCAGGTTCCTCGACGATATCCTCCGGCGGGTAATCCGGTAGTTCACGAATAACCACCTTCAGTGGCTTGCTTCGAATCAAGGAACCGTCCTGTAGCTTTGAAATCTGCTTCGGTGGAGCAGACAATCTTGGTGCCCATGCTGCACAGCTTAAACTGCGGATGGATTTGCGCCGTCGCAAGGTTGCTCCTGAGCACAGCAATATCCTTCGCTGTGGTGAAGAGTGGCGGGATTGTCACCTTTTTCGGCACCGTCCCGACTCGGTGGCAGTATGGACCGGAAGCATGGCAAAACTGTTGCTAGCCAATAGTCAGGCATTGTGATCCAATAAGCTGGGGTTGGCATCATCATTTAAAAGTCGCATTGAACCGCTTGCTTGTTGGCTGCAAGCAGCCGCTGACGAGTTAAAAAACTAGACTGTTGATTTCTTCTGACATCTTGCTGTGGTCTTTGACAAATGCATGCAGCTTGGCTACTTTTTGCTAGAAAATAGTCAAAGCGATCTCTATTTGTGAGCCTGGCAAAGATCCTACCACCATTTTGTCCTACATCTTGAAGTTGTTTGAAAAGCTTATTCTCAGTCGTTTAATGAAGTTCGCGAACAGGAACATCATCTTCCTTCAATAAAAAAATGAGTTCAGGGAAGGCCACTCTAGCATTCACTAACTGGCGAGAGTTACTAACATCGTTAAACGGAACAGATCCATTGGAAAGACATCCGCCTTGTCATTATTAGACGGCGAAAAAGCTGCATCAATACAGCTTCTCCCTGAGATCTTCAAAAAACCCTTTGGAACACATCTTTCAAGGTCATCCTGAACAATTTCCACTCTAATATGTTCAGCGTTGAAGCTGGCCCGAGTAGCACGCATTAGCCAAAATAAGTCGCAGCAACCTGTTTACGACCGAATTAAATTGTAAAACAGTTATTCCACTGATTTAAAACAAGCGTTCTACTAGGAATGGCACCCTAGGCTAGCCTCTTAGGCTCTACCCTGTTCAACATCGTTACGTCAAATGTCCCTCAACTGCCGAGTGGTGGTGTTTTGTCGATGTTTGAGGACAACGCTCCCATCCTTTACAAGGGTCTAGTGATTCGTTCTCTGACTAGAAAACTTCAGGAAACCCTCCATGTTCTGTACGACTATTTCAACAGTAGGAAGATCTGTACTTATGCAGCTTAAACCCAAACGATTGTGTTTCCGCACTCCAAGCTACCCCGACTGCTTCCGCCAGGGGATGTAAAAGTTTACCTCAGTAACATGCCGATCGGTTGGTCGAGGGAAGTAGCCTAACTCGGTCTCATCTTGGATAGTAAATTGTAGTTCCGATCGCATGTTCACAAAACATCAACTAACTGTTACGCTCTGGTAAGATCTTCGTATCCGTTGATCAACATAAAGTCCACTCTATCACCGAAGAACAAGCTTGCGGTCCACAAACAAATCATTCTACCGGTGATTAAACACCGTTTGCTAAGCTAGGAGCGTTTCGCCAATTGTCATCATCACAAGCGTCAACTAAGCGTTAAGCCCTCCGGGTGGTTTCAAAAAGTCCTATGATTTGAAAACTTCTTAACGGAATCTGAATAATAAATGCATATATTTGCATTTTTATAATTTCTTTTCGAGCAAATTTCCGCACATTTAAATGTGGCATAAAAATACAGTGGGCGCATTTCCATCGAGAAGTTAATCCCAGGGCCGGTTATTCCAGCATATTATCTTGTTTTCAGTCGTATATCGTCCGGAGCGATTCTTTGGTATTCCAACATACCAATAAAAGCGAATCGCATCTTGTAATTTATGTTCAGAATCTCTTTAGGATACAGTCTTCGCTCATCGATAGCAATCGAATTATTTGAAACTCTTTAAGAACTGAGCGATTCCACGCAAAATCCGTAAATGACAAAACTGTAGTATTTTAGATTTGGCCAAAACTTTGCAAAGTGTTTGGAATAACAGTATAAGTGTTTTGGGATGAGGAACGGTCGTTTTGATACGAGAGTAATTTTTGAGAAGAGCTTATGTGTTTATCAAAAGTACTCTCCAAAATAGTATTTAACATCAAATTATAATCAAAATGAGTATCTTTATAATCTTTTTTGACATAACTGACTTCGACATATTTTGAATTTAATTTCATGAGTGGCTAAAAACTTAAGAAACACGCCCTTTTCATAAGTTATTCGAAATGGTTATTCACGTTATTCATCAAAACTATGTTTGTTTCAACACACATGGAGTTGCTGTTTTCCTAAAACTGTTGAATCAAGAAAACATAAGCCCTTCTCAAAAGTTTCTCTTGAGTCCAAACAATATATCCTTATGTCAAAATACGTATTCTGTTATACTGAATACATTAGTGAAATTTCGTTCAAATCCAAGCGGCTCGTGTAAAATTTCGACATTTTATGGCAAGTTTCGCCTGGAACTACCCAATTCTCAAATGTCTGAATGAAGAAACTCAGGGACTGCATTTGATGTAGAGGAACAAGATCAAATAGAGCATCCAATGCTTTAGATGGCGATTAGCAAACCTTTGTTGTTCGATCAACTTGATTATGGCCGTTAGCTGATTGGTTATCGACTCTTAAAACAACTGACGCGCAGGTATAAGATGTCCGAACATTAACTCGATCTCGTGCAGATTGGATATTTAAGTTTAGTGCTCTATAAGAGAGCAATTTTATGGCCATAATGCCAATATTTTCCGCCCAGACGGTCACATGTGGAAATAATTGTAGTTCGAGGTGTTAGAACTAATGTTCTTGCGAATTTTAACCATACGTTATCCGGTATATGGCTTTTAAGCATGGACAAGAGGGTGTTTATTATGAATCCTGCGAATGTTCTGTAAACTCCTAACTAATTTTGTGTTTCGTGAAATGTTTTGAGAAACTCGAATTTATGTTCATTTTGCATGTTTATTATGGACATTCAAAGCACGTTTCACATATGTCAGAAAAAACAGCATACCATAGCAATGAAACAACAACATACACTTCAAATTTGTTTATGTTTGAGGAAGTTATTCCCAGAAGTAAAATTTAAGTTGATCAAACAAAAATAAAACAAAAATGTTTTTGCTATGATGACACCACGTTTTAATAGAATCTGTTTAAAAACAAAACATTTTCAAAATATTTTTTCAAGAACAGACTATTTCTCCTTTCTTAGCGTTTCAAGCTTATTGCTTTCACAATCAGCTTATTGCTTGCTCTCAACTTAGTGTTCTATATGCACTTTAACAGTGATTAATTGAGAGCTTTCGATGCCAAGTGCGTGGCAAGTGCAGTCATACACTATGCCCAGGGAGTCGAGAAATTATCCATAACGAAAAATTCCTACGCCTCTATTGGTATCGCCTTAAGCTCTCTCTTCGAATTCTATTAAATGACTTCAATCGTCTGAAAATGTTTACCATGAAGCGGCAATTTGAGTTTAGAGAAGAGAAAAAAATCACACACTGAATTTTTTTTTTCGTAAATAAGCTTTTACTTGTTTCGTAAACATGGATTTTGAACATAGAACAAATGTCTCGTGTATTGTATGAAACATACATATCGCTTTTTATCTGGTGAAATGGTCCCAACAAAGAAACGTATCTTTTTAATTTGTAGCAAAATATTCGTACTTCTTTTTATTGTTTTTGTACAATTAGCGAATATTCTTTCTGTGTCAACAAATGCTTCGTTCTTTTCATAGTTGCGCGTGTGTCATTAATTACTAATGTAGCTTCAGAAAACGTACAAATCAGTTTCGTTGCAGAAAACAACGAACGGTTTCGTTAGTGCTACCTTCGATTTCGTAATATAAACTAAAATTATTTTTCAGTGCATGGTGCCATATCAGGCGAATGCAGTGCTTGAGGAACGATGTTAACGTTGTTTTTGGTCAAATAATTGCGAACTAAACGTGATGTGTAAACTGGTGCATTATCGTGATGCAAAAACCATGACTTGTTGTCCCACAATTATTTCCTTTTGAGACGAATATTCTCACGTAAACGCTTCATAACGCCCAAATAATATTCAGCATTGACCGATTGACCTTCCGGAAAGAATTCAGAGCATAACCTTGATTTTCAATCGACTTTGACGCGGTTTTTTGGGTTTCGGCTCATTTTGGAACCGCCATTCCGATGATTGCTGGACTGTTTCGACGCCGTACTCGTAGACCCAAGTCTCGTCACCTGTTATGATATGCTGGAGGTCGGTATCGCTCATTGTGACCATTTCTTTAGCGACAGTTTTGCGTTGCTCTTTTTGAAGAAAATTCAACAAATTTAGAACAAGACGCGCGGACACACGTCTCATGCCCAAAACTATGAGCGGATCCATTTGATATGGTGAGTTCATCCGCTATTTCTCTCTAAGTCACGCGGTGATTTTGCAGCACAATTTTCTTCACTTTTTCGATGTTTTCTTCGTTTATTGATGTTGGTGGACGACGATCATGAGGCAGATTTTCAACTGCTGTACGACCCTCTTTGAACGACTTATACCAATCAAACTCACGTGCTCGCGATAGAACAGATTCCTCTTAGGCTTTCTGCATCATTTTCAATGGGCACTTATTCCGTTGGAATAACAAAATTTCAAACTAATTCTTTGCTCAACGTTTGATTCCATAGTAAAATTCGAAACACACACTGGAGGTAAACTTGTTTACGTGACAGATCGTGCTCAAATTTGACACGTAAGCGTATAACAGTCTTACCAATCTGAGATTTTTTTTTTGTTGACGATATGTCATCCGCTGTCCGATACATTCATAAAGTCTCGTTCATATTTGAGCAGAAGGTATATAGTTCAAACGAAGACAAGCTTTTGCATACAACATGAAATGTACTGTATGAAATGTAAATATACTGTATGAAATGTAAATATAATGTATAATGTAAATTTGTATGATATTGAACAGAAATTCTCGCAGTGTAGGTACACAGAAGAAAAATCTTTATTTTCATCTTCATACAAATATTGAGGCCTGTAAAGTTGTATTGCATTACAAACGAAGGAAGAACTTGCGAGGAATATTACTAAATAAAAGCAGGTTTTTGAATACAATAATGTTTGCATTAAAAACAAAAATGGACAAATATTGCCGATTTTTTATGGGTTTACCTTAAACTGCACTGACGAAACTGCCAATGCTCAATCATAGTAACCCATGAGTCAGCAGACAAAATTTGACAGCTCTATGAGTCGAACTCTAGCCGTGATGGTAAAAACACTGAAGCAACTCCGTTCAGAAGTGTGCGCGTTCAAAAATCGGCACCCCGCCGCGTCAAAAACGGACATCGTGCGGCACTTTGTGGTCACCGGATACGCCCGTTCCAGCATCTCCAACATCTTGGCACTATTAAGCAACAATCAGAGCATCGAAAGAAAGCCTGGTTCCGGAAGGCCGACGACCCTGAGCTCCAAAGGATGCTGAAGAGGTAGACCGAGGGACAAGTAGATACATCGCTGCGTGCGTTTGGCCGGGAGGTCGGTTCAACTGTCCAAACAGTTAAAAAGTACATGGCAAACATGAACATACATGTCAAGAAGCGAAAGTCACGTCCACTGGTTTCGGAACTGCAGGCAACGACTCTTCGCTCGCTCCGGACTGGCCATGAACGGGTAAATTTAAAGCAATTTATCAAAAGCTATTATCTGTTTACACACTAAGATTTTTTTTACAGAAATCTGTAAAGTTTTACCGAATTCTCAACAACTGAACGTTTGGTAATCTAATTTGACGGATTTCGGTGAAATTTTACAGATATCTGTAAAAAAATTACCGGATTTCGGTAAAATTTTACCGAAATCCGTTTAATTGGATTACCGAACTTTCAGCTGTTGAGAATTCGGTAAAACTTTACAGATTTCTGTAAAAAAATCTAAATGTGTAGCTTTTTTTAACACAATTCGAAAGCAGTCAATTTTTTAATGCAAACGTTATTATCGACATCGAATGAAATCTCTCAGAACTTCACACGTTTTTTCACACGTAACGTAAACTTTTATTTTTGTGACGCATTTAACAGAAGCTTACTGCCGTTATATGCATAACTGTACCATGTATATAGGAAAACCCATAGAATATCTGAAAAATAATGCGATTAACGGCAGTTTACAGGGTGGCAAAGGTTGCCTGTCAGTGTTTTTTTTATCTCAGCGTATATCTTGCACTGTTTCGTTTACCGATATTTGCATATGGCTCAGGGGCTTCAAATCGTGAGTTGGGAACTTACGACCAACAATAAATTAGGGCCTATCAACATTTGTAAACAAACTCTTTAAAGCCCTATTTCTCGCAATCGGGGCAAGCCTACACATCTGCATTGGGAACCTTACGAGAATCATCTACGTGTATGGATAATAGGAATTTTCTCAATCCTCCTCCTCCTACGTCCTTATAGGATGATGGTATTGGTTTGCGTGGGTGGCCTGCGCTTTGCGAGGAAAAAGGCGCAGTAAGCGTTTGTTTACAAATATGTATAGGCCCTATTATATTGTCGATCGAGAGGTTCGAAGGAGGGTGAGACCTACCTCTGATTTTCCCAAGTTCCTACCTCACTCCTCCACGTGTCATATGATCACAAAAGACTGCCAGCTGAAACATGAAGACACCGGTTGGCCTAGCCTGGGCAATGTTGTCATTTTGACAATAGCACAGTGAATGAGTGCGACTGAAACTTGTGTACCTACTTAATCAATTTTGTATAAATTATATTCCATTATCTATTATTAATCATTTCAGTACCTATAAATTCAGTACCTAAAAGAAGAAGAAAATTAGAAGAAATAACTCGACTATTATTACGAGACACTGAAGAAGTCTGCACATTGAAGACGAAATACGCGTATCTGGCGAAGATAAGCAAAGGTAGTTGGTAGTATTAATCGGAGATTACTAATTTTTCTTCTAATTTATAGTTACAAGTATTCCACTAAACAGCTCAAACCCTCTAGGATTCATTTCAGTACGCTTTGGAAACAACTTAGCATTTCAAAACCGTTTATTTCAAGACCCTGGAGTAACATGACAAGTATCAAAGGCTTAATTAGTTTTTCAGCATTTCAGCGTAACATTTACTTTAGAAT